>CAJQZJ010036766.1:21328-35957 GCA_907164525.1 Lophiomys imhausi
AGTCTTGAGTCTTTCCTGTTTTTCCTGACTTCAAACTTGTTTTTCAGGCTATTGAGTCTTTTCTGTTTTTGCTGACTTCATGCTGATAATGCTCTTCAGGCCCCGAATTAAGAGACAGTATCAAGCCGGTCGGTGGTGGCGCACGCCTTTAATCCCAGCACTTGGGAGGCAGAGGCAGGTGGATCTTTGCGAGTTCGAGGCCAGCCTGGTCTACAAAGTGAGTCCAGGACAGCCAGGGCTACACAGAGAAACCCTGTCTCGAAAAAAAACAAAAACAAAAAAAAAAAAAAAACAAGAGACAGTATCAAAAACTCCTATATATTTCCTAAATCTAATTTATCTAACTCCTACACATAGTAACTCTTTTTTTTTTTTTGGTTTTTCGAGACAAGGTTTCTCTGTGTAGCCCTGGCTGTCCTGGACTCACTTTGTAGACCAGGCTGGCCTCGAACTCACAAAGATCCACCTGCCTCTGCCTCCCAAGTGCTGGGATTAAAGGCGTGCGCCACCACCGCCCGGCGCATAGTAACTCTTACTGAGAAACTTTGAACTTCAGGTGTCTTACATATGCCTGACTCAGCTGGTTTCACTCGGTTTTGCTAGAATAGAAGCATCATTTAATGATCAAAACTGTCAGACAAGGGCCTGGAGAGATAGCTTAGTGGTTAAGAGCACTGGCTGTTCTTCCAAGGGACCCGGTTCAAATCCCAGCACTATATGGCAGTTCACAGCTGTCTGTTAAGGCCAGGCGTGGTGGTGCACGCCTTTAATCCCAGCACTTGGGAGGCAGAGGAAGTGGATCTCTGTGAGTTCAAGGCCAGCCTGGTCTACAAAGTGAGTCCAGGAAAGCCAAGGATACACAGAGAAACCCTGTCTTCAAAAACCAAAACAAAAAAACTATCAGACAAGTCTAGTGGGAACTTCCTGAATTAGAAATGAAGTTCCGAAGCCGGGCGGTGGTGGCGCACGCCTTTAATCCCAGCACTTGGGAGGCAGAGGCAGGCGGATCTCTGTGAGTTTGAGGCCAGCCTGGTCTACAAAGTGAGTCCAGAACAGCCAGAGATACACAGAGAAACCCTGTCTCGAAAAACCAAAAAAAAAAAAAAAAAGCAGTTAGCTGGGTGTGGTGGCACATGCCTTTAATCCCAGCACTTAGGAGGCAGAGGCAGGCAAATCTCTATGAGTTCGAGGCTAGCCTGGTCTACAAAGCCAGTTCTGGACAGCTAGGGCTGTTACATGGGGAAACCATGTCTCAAAAAAACTAAAAAAGGGCTGGAGAGATGGCTCAGCAGTTAAAAGCACTGGCTAGTGCTTTTCCAAAGGTCCTGAGTTCAATTCCCAGCAACCACATGGTGGCTCACAACCATCTACATTGAGATCTTGTACCTGGGCATTTATGTAGAGCAAATACTGTATACATAATAAATTAATAAATAAATATTAAAAAAAAGAAATGAAGTTCCCCTACCCTCCTTCATAAAGACTTCATAAAGCAGGACATGGTGCAAAAACCTGTATGCTGGAAACTACATGTCTAGACTTAAATTTGGATTACAGTACTTCTTTTTTCCCCTCCTAGTTTATTTTCTTTTCTTTGTTTTCTTTCTTTCTTTCTTTTTTGGCAGGGGTTCTCTGTATAGCCCTGGCTGTCCTGGACTTGCTCTGTAGACTAAGCTGGCCTCCACCTCCACCTGGAATTAAAGGCATGCATCAATCATCACTCCTAGCTGGTTGTAGTACTTTCTATGTGACCTTGAGCCAATTGATCTGTAGTTCTTCCGTTACTGGGTCACAGGTGAAAGAGCATTTGTCTCCAGGGGTTGCTGAGGGCAATGAGTGAGACAACCTGAGACAGGTACCCAGCACATGAAGCCCTTGGTAACAGACCCTCTCATCTTTGATGCTGAGTACATATGGCACCTTGGGTGCCAGACACTTTGGATGAGGTCTCACTGTGTAGCCCTGCTTGGCTAGGAACTTGCTATGCATACCAGGCCTCAAACTTAACAGATCTATCTGCCTTTACCTCCCTAGTGCCAGGATTAGAGGCATATGTCATCAAACATGGCCAAAAGCTACTCAGGGTCTCTTTATTTATTCTTTAAAATGTCACATACACATTTTTAGAGATTTTGTGTGTCTGGATGTTTATGTGTCTGTACCATGTGGTGCCTGAGACCTGCAGATCATCTGAAACTGGAGTTACAGATGCTTGTGAGTCTCCATATGGGTGCTAGGAGTTGAACCTGTGTCCTGTCTGGGAGAGCAGCAGTGCTCTTAATACTGAGCCTTCTAGCCAGCCCCTTAGGGTTTCTTTAGATCACAGGAAAGGAACTCATATTAGGCCAGTTACAGGGAGGTATGCTCATCTAGTTGGATAGTCAGTGAAATACGAAAAGGCTGGAACAACTGAAATAAGATGGCACTGATAGCCAGGCGGTGGTGGCGCATGCCTTTAATCCCAGCACTTGGGAGGCAGAGGCAGGCAGATCTTTGTGAGTTCGAGGCCATCCTGGTCTACAAAGTGAGTCCAGGACAGCCAACAATACACAGAGAAACTCTGTCTCGAAAAACCAAAAAAAAAAAAAAGATGGCACTGAGTGAGATTTGGGTAGCTGTGACCTCTGTCATGCTGTGGCCTTGAAGACACAAAGGGTGACAGCATTGGAAGACTGTTCAGACATTAAGAGTAGACTGAGTTCATTATAGTGCCTCCCAAAATGGACAGAAGCCTGGAGGCACTGTGGACTCGTCCTATTGAAGAGCCATTCAGAAAGCAAGCAGAGACAAGGACTTGGAATGCCTCTTCCTGGCTGATGTGACATGTGACAGATAGATAGGTGCCTGGGCTGGGCCTCATTTTACCCTTTTGTAAAGCAGGAATTGTGCCTCTCCCACACATGCTTAGAGGTAGGAAGGGATTCATTAAGTTTTATGGTTGGATAATAAGCTCCTGCATTTATTATGAGACTCCTGGAAAGTCAGGCTGGGCCAAGACGAGGGCACTAGGTGCTGGAGCTTTGTCTCCCATCAGCCTCTCCTGCCTTTTTAGACAGCCCACAGTCTCTACTAAATTTCCTCTGCATATGCCACATACTCTTGCTTAGGAGCATGTGTGTTTCTATGCCAAGTCTATACCCGCATGGAGTATACAGTCTAGTTCAGGACATCATGCAAAAGGTGAACAATGAATAACTAAGGAAATTTTTTTCTATGAAATTTTATAATTAAAGGGTTTAGCAAAGTGCCTGGCCCCAAGTAGAAGTTTATAAACTGCAGCTTCCCCTATACAAGAGCTTTTGCAAGGCAAAACAGATTTTCTGGGCTGGTGAGATGGCTCTGTGTAAATGACCTGTATTTGATCTCTGGAACACACACGGTAGAAGGAGAGAACTGACTCCAGAAAGCTGTTCTCAGACATACAGTCTCTCTCTATCCTAAAAATGCAAAACGACGACAGCAGGCAGGTTCCCCCCCTTGCACATTATGGTGTATAAGACACTTAAGGCTGTTGAAAGGAAGATTGAGGCTCTGCAGGTGTTGTCACCTGTAGTTTCTTGCTGTCATCTGTGTTCAACACCATGGTGTTCTTTGACATCACTGTAGATGCTAAGTCCTTGGGTAGTGTCTCCTTTGAACTGTTTACAGACGAAGTTCCAAAGACAAAACCTTTATGTTCTAAGCACTGAATATAAAGGACTTGATTACAAGGGTTTTTCAAGGGTCCATGTGCCAGTGTGGTGACCTCACACCCTGGTGGCAGTTGGCTGCAAGTCTGACTATAGGGAGAAATTTGAGGTTGAGAACTTCATTCTGGAGCGTCCAGGCTCTGGCATCTTGTTCATGGAATGCTGGACCAATGCTAATAATTCCCAGTTTTCATCGTCCCTGCTTAAGACTAAGTGGCTGAGTAGCAAAGCCTTTGGTCTCTGGAAAGGTGAAGAAAGCCATGAACCTCAGAAGCCTTGCAGCCCTTAGCGCCCAGGTACAGCAAGATAACTGTTGCTGACATTGGACAGTCAGGAGAGAACCATCTGCTCAAATATCTGTGATGCTTTGTTTGCTTTGCTTTGTGTATGTGGTTTTGCTTTGTTTAGTTTGTTGTATTTTGAGACAGGTTCTATATTTTGTAGCCCTGACTGTCTGGGAACTTGCTATGTACATCAGGCTGACCTTGAACTCTCAGAGACCCTCTGCCTCAAGCGCTGAGCTGAGATTAAAGGGTGTGCCACCACCACCCACCTTCACTGCAGTTCTTTAGGCTCTGTGTATTCTTAGTCTTCTATAAGTAGCTGGAGTGTGAAGTTCATGATTATGAATGAAAACTAAGTAAGAAAAAATGTTTAAACATAATAGCTAACAGGTAATAAACCTGCAGAAGCTCTCAGGAGTAATGTACAGAGGTCTGGGTTGTTGGTGCGGGGAGGGTTCATGAGGATAATTATAATTAACCAGGTATGCCTTGAAGGGCATACAGTTTAGAAAGGCAGCCAAGAGGGCTAAGGCCTTTCCTTGTCTCAGGGTAGGTGCTATGGGTCAGTGAAGTTCAGGATCTGGAGTTAGAGCCAGACTCCAACTCCAGTCCTTTCATACACTTGCTATGTGACCCCAGGCCTGCCCCACAGCCTTTCTAGCCTTACCTGTAAAACAAAGAAAATGATCCCTGTTTTACAGGGGTATCATCAGAATTAGGTGAGGTAATCACTAGAGAGCTCATGACAATTTTCTCACTAAATGTTAGCTTTGGTCATTATTACTATTGTAATTTAAATAGTATTTTTTTCCCTTAACTAGTAGCTCATAGACTCCTTTGTTATTGGACTGTTTTCTGCCCATAGTAATTTCCTAGTGCACACTATTTATAGCAGGTCACTTGTAGACTCCTGGCCCTGTTGGGGATGCTTTTGACTCCTGAAACTTTTTTCCAGTAATCCCTGCTTGCTTCCTCATCTGATCAGATGCTGTCTCCCTGGGATCCCCTGGGCAACCTCTCTGCTTCTTCCTCAGCAAAACCAGCTATAGCTCACCCTGTTTTCTGGTTGACCTTGCCCCAGGAAATAAGCTTTCCAAAGATAGTAATCAGTGCTTGTTTATTTCACTATTCCCAGATTCTAGTTTAGTGCTTGCTTTGTAGTTTCATGGGTAAATGTTGGAATTAAAAGCCTGAGCAAAGTTTTTGTTATGTGTAACATGTTCTATGTGGATTCTCATGTAGACTTGTAAATATTCTAACTTCCCCACCCCACAGCAACCCTTGCTAGGTGGGCACTATTCCTGTCCCCATTTTACACATGAAGAGGTCGGGTCTCAGAGACATGAAGTCCCTTCCCCAAGGATACACAAATAATAAGTGGTGGAGCCAGGACTCCATCCTTCCGACCCCTCCATTGTTTCCAGGAGAGTCACTCAGATTCCTCATAAGGATGTTTATTGCCTGAATGTCTAAGGAAGAGTGAAGGAGCATTAGTCATGTCACAACTCTATGACCATACTTAAAAAGAATAAACATGTGGAGACTGTTGGGGAACGTCTTACTTAGAGAAGCCTTGCTAGAAGAGGGCAGGCTCTCACCTGCTGTGAGCTGGAGGAGGGGTAACACTGAGCTGTCCTGGAGAAGGAGACACTGTAGCAAAAGGAAGAGGAGTATGTGCATGGGGAAATGAAATTTGCACTGTCTTTACTAAGTTGGTGGTGACTCCTGTGCTCAAAAGCCGTTGTCTGGCAGGCTATAAAAAGGGTGAATCTGCTTCCAGAGAAGGAAAGGGACAGGAATAGGTTAGTAGGGTTAGATGATGGTTTGAACTGAGACTCTCAGTGAGACCCAGAAATTTACTGAGGGAAAAGTAGTCTAAAAAGAAAGTTAGTTGAGCTATAGCACAAAAGGTAGATTATAGATGAGTGCTCACAAGTCCCCAGGGCAGTGGTGGGATGTTAACAAAGTACTTTCTGTCCTTGAATAACTCGGGGGATGGACCAGGACCAGAACAAGGGACCTCAAGGGACCTGGTGGAGGGCTAGGCATCAGTCACTTATGAAGCACCAACAGGATTCAGAACAGAAGCCGGAGTTTTGCTTTTAGGAATTCCTGTTCTTGTAAATACACGAGCAGAGGAAGCAAACAAGGGAGCACACCATGAGGAATACATTCCAACTGCACTGATGGACCATGGCGTCAGTAACCAGGAGGTGCTCTCTTTCCTGTCCTCCCTCCCAGCCCGTCCCTTTCCTCCTCCTTTGACATCTTACTGAGTTGCCCTGGCTGGCTTTGAATTCACAATCCTCCTGCCTCATCCTTCCAGGTAGCTGGGATTACAAGTGTGCAGCACCATGTCTGGCAGTGACAACAGCAGCTGCTGTGTTTAATTTTTCCTTTTTCAGTCCTACGTTTGTACCTGGAGCCTTGTGCACGCTAGGCAAGTGCTCTACCACAGCATCCCAGCCCCAGCCCCAGCCCCAAGGGTTTCTTCTTGTTTCACTATGTAGGCTTCAATCCCAAAGTCATAAATCGGTTCAAAATAACTGCCACCGTCCAGCCATTGTCTCTGTGTTTAACAGGACAGAGAAAAGAAGTATCTGCTTCAACCCTTCAATGCTCTTTCTCAGAGACTGTGTACACTGCTGTTTACGTTCTGCATGGTCATGTAGCCATAACTAAGTGAAAGAGAAAGCTATAGAGAAAAAGAAAGCTAAGCATTATATAAGAAGCTAAACATTGCTGAGGAAGATGAGAGATTGGCGATAGCAAGCAGGCCTTTGCTGTGTCATTTTTACATGGAATTATTTGAGAGTGTGATTTGTGATAGCTGTTGGATTTTGAGATAGGTAACAGTGGGTAGGGGGGATTTAGACTTAGAAGACCAAGGAATTGTTGGTCACAGGCAAATCCTGAGGCCAAGAAATAGCAAGAGGGCTTGTTCCATGAGAGCCCAAATGGTAAGCTGTTGAGAGATACTGAGGCTAACCTGGGGAGAAGCTGCATTCCTGAGATCTTTTTGGGTAAGGCACGAGGAGCAACTGGCCAAAGACTTCTGTTCTGTTTTTTTTTTTTTTTTTGTCTTTTGAGACAGAGTTTCTCTGTGTAGCAGCCCTGGCTGTCCTGGACTTGCTTTGTAGACCAGGCTGGCTTCAAACTCACAGGCCTCACAGAGAGGCCTGCCTCTACCTCCCGAGTGCTGGGATTAAAGGCGTGTGCCACCATGCCCGGCCAAGACTTCTGTAAGTGATAAGGAGCCAGAGTATTTCTGAATCAAGAGAAAACACAATTTCTCTTGTGTGCTTGGGTATGTGAAAGTTTCATCCATCTTCCCAAGGAAGAGGAAAGGAAGTGCTAGAAGCACTAATGCCTATTAGAAGGTCAGTTGCCTTGAGGGCTGAAGTGAATAGTAAAGGCATCTGTGCTTTCAGGGGAGAAGAAAGGAAGGTATAGGTGAAAGGTCTTCCTTGTAAAGGAGACTCACTGCAACTCAGAGAGCAGCAGAGGTGTGAGGAGACAGAGGAGTATGACCCTAGAAATAACAGTGGTGCCTGCCTCTTTGGACCCTGAGGGAGGATCCTGGTGAGCTAGCGGAGAGTGACAAGCTGTGCCCGACACTCCTTGGCTTTGGAAAACCTGTCACCCCCATCGGAATAGTTTCCATTCTCCGTAACTGGGGAGTGTGGGTCTGGCTAACCACAAGGAGGGGCTGAGGAAGGCAGTGGGTAGATCAAGTTGCTGTGGTGGTGGTTTCTCAGCTAGGGCCAATGGCTTAGTTGGAAAATGACATCAGCAATTTTGTCTGAAATTGGGTATTCCTCAACTGGTAGGCAGAAGGGTGTCCTCAACTAGGAACTGGGACCAGGCCACCTGTAGAAGTTACCTGCTATTAGGTATAAGAGCAGTAGTATGGCAGAGGGTAGAGCCTGGGTCTTTCCTGGTACTGAGGGCATGGTCACTTTCCTTTGTCCTCTCAGCATCTGATAAAGGAATCCTCCAAGGTGACATAGAGTCCTCAGGGTGTAACTGTTGGAAAAAGTCATCTTTTTGTCTGAGTTGGTGCTGGTCTTGTAGGACCTTTCCTTCATCTGATTTGCCTGGTGTGAATTGCAGAGCTCAGCTGGAGACATCTGGTGAACCCATTTCTTTTTCCTCCAGGCTGCTTAGGGACTTGGCCCTTAACTGCTCAACCAGTCATTTCTGGTTATAGAGTCATCAGTGACCACAGGAGCACGTTCTTCAGACGTAGTTCTGTGCTGGCAGCTTGTTCCCAAAATGATGGCTTCCAATAAATCAAATCAAGAAAGGCAGAGTTAAGCCACGGCAGACGCTAAGTCAAAAAAGACCAGACTTGCTTTTCTGACACCATAAGAACCTCCAGCAGCTTCCCTTTATGTCTTAATTGTAGCCCAGACCCCGAGAAGACTGATTAGGAGAGCTGGGCACTCTATGCGCTTCTGTGCACAGGGTCCCTCTTCAAGGGAGTGAAGGAACAGGGTGTGGGATGGGGTGGGGTGTACTGTGAGCTTACAAAGTCTGGCAGAAAAGGACTGGATCCTCAGGGTCCAGGGAGGTCGCTGCTGCCCTCCCTGCTTCCTGTTTTAGAATAGTGCAGGGGAAGGGGCTGGCTGGACTGTTTGTCCCACTCCGTCACTTCCGTCAGGGAGCTAGCTAGCTGGGCTTTGAGTGTCTGCCCCTTCCTATGACTCTTTTTCTGGAGTAGGACAGCTCTTGTCTAGAATCTTCTGTCCCTGTCTCTGATGAATTCTCTGAGCCCCTGCTCTGGAAAGGGTAAAGGAAGTGAGTAAGAGGAGCAACACTGAGCCTTGTTTCCCAGGCTTGGCAGTGAAGACTGGATTCTGGGACAGTGAGAGCTACAGTGAAGTCTGCCTATCCATGGGTTTCATCTCACCCCTGCACTGCACTGCCCCAACTAGTCATGGTCCTGGGGAAAAGTGTGGGTGTTTGAAGGGGCTACCGTGTTTCCCATGTCTGGATTTTCTTTTTTTTTTTGGTTTTTCGAGACAGGGTTTCTCTGTTTAACAGCTCTGGCTGTCCTGGACTCGCTTTGTAGACCAGGCTGGCCTCGAACTCGCAAAGATCCTCCTACCTCTGCCTCCCAAGTGCTGGGATTAAAGGCGTGCGCCACCACCGCCCGGCTCATGTCTGGATTTTCTAATGTTAGCTCCTGGACTTTTCTTTGATTGAGCTCTAATTTGTTTGTTTCCTTCTGATAGGATTGCAGTTTTGGGGTGTTGGGAGGGGCTGTGCTGAACAGTGAGGTAAAGAGCAATGCAGAGGTGGTGGCAGCAGCATGGGTTGGGCGGGCGAGGCTGGCCAGGCAACCACTGTCTGGGCCGGCTGGGTGCAAGAGGACTCCTGCCCAGCACACTGGCCAGCTGGCTTGTGTTAAAGCACTGGCTGAAAATAGCTTCATTGTCTGGGAACTGCTACTGCAGCAGGGCTGGCTGTGGCTGCCAAGGGGCCAAGGTGGGAGGGGCTGATGCCTCCTACCTCTTGAGCTCCCACCCTTTGGTAGCATTGCTCAGCTGGCCACAGCTGTGCCCATTGCCTACCAGTGGAGACACGAGGAAGACTGGCTGGGCTGTTCCAAACACTGTCCTACTGATGCCTGGCCATGCACCTTTGTGCCTTGTGTTGCCAGCTTTGTCACTGGCTTTGGGGCAGACTTGTTGGTTGGTTGGTTGGTGAGGAGGATCCATCCCATTAGGACCACAGGCCAGGAACAGTGTTAACTCTGCTCCTGTAGCAGCCTTCTGAACTTCCAAGCTTTTGCTTCTTCACGATTTCCTACCTCTGCCCATCTGTCCACTAGACTCATAGACAGGGAGGCCTTCATGACAGCTGCATCTAGGGTCCACCAGCATGTTGAGAAGCATGTGGTACCCAGAAAGCACTTCATGCAGCCATCCAGGAGTCTCCATCCATAGTCCAAGCACAGGGCCTGGAGCACCCATGCACAGAGACAGGCCCAGCTTACAAAACTTGCTGGGATGTGGTTCTACAAGAGAAAACGTTAAGAAAAGCACCAATTCTGTTTTTGTTGAAAGTAAATACCATTTTAGCTGGCCCTAAAGTCTCACAGATCTTTTTCCAGGGATGTTTCCGATGTTTCCTAGCATATCTCTAGGAGTGTCTGTTCCTAGATTTGTCACGATCAGCTGGGATCAAGAGAAGCAACGGAGCAGGGAATTTTGGGTGCTTCCTATTTCTGTATGCTGGGTTTTCCCCAGGGTTGGCTCAAGAAGAATGGCATAGTAGGGGTGAGTCCCATAGTGGGCATGCAACTTTTAAGGAAACTCCAAACATCTGGCATTTCCCTTTCCTTACAGTGAGAAAGAAATGGGGGAAGGGCTAAGTGGGCTTGGAAATACAAGGCAGATGGGAATGGAACCTTTGAGAGCAGAACCCCTTCCTCTTCCTTTGCTTTTCTGCAGTGGACAGGGATCAGGTTGGGGGGAAGTTAGGAGACTTTGATGGAAGAATAGACCCTTTATTTACACAGACCCCAGAGTGGGGAGCAAGTCAGAGCAGACTTGCTGGAGAAGGAATCAGAGCTGTACCTCTGAGCCTCTTCCATTGTCAGTCTTTGTTAGGAGGCATCTCGTGGTTACCTCTGATTTAGAAATCGGTGACCAGTTGCTTTCAGTTTGATTTCAATCTCTCCCTTCTACTATCCCCCTTTGTGACCATTTTACCTGTGATTTATCTCCCTTCCTCCCTTCCTAGGGATGGAGGTAGGGAAGGTGTCCCTCCCCTCCCCCAAAGATGGTGATGTTTGAATTGTTCCTAGTCTTAGAGAGGAAATCAGAAAGAGATTAAAAAGAAGTTCAAAGGGTTACACTGTGGTTTCAGTGTTGAGAAGCCTTTACTGAAGGACAAATAGGAACAGACAACCCAGAAGCAACAAGGCAGGTGTGTAGATGCCAGGTACCACAGGGACTTTCTAGGAGGAAAGAGGACTTGCCAGTGCCCATCATATTCCAGATGTGTGCAGGTGTAAAATGTTCAACTGATGCTCAAAAACCCTTGAGGTGGTGAGATTAGCTTGATGTGTTCAGTGAGGCTTGATAGCTCTGAAGTGCCCAAGTGGATGTTGGGCACTCTGGCCCCAGAGCCAGTGGCCTCTGCCTTCTTTCTGTTCAGCAAGACTTGCATCAGGGACTTCAAGAACTTAGTTCCTGCCTCTGGGAGCCCAGTCTCCACGGAGCCTCTGCCTGAAAATGGTGTGGAGACAAGTTTCTGAGTGTAGAGCCCTTTTGGTTTTACCCCCTAGAAGTTGGCTTCCTCTGGACATTAGACCCTGACAAATTTTTACAGATTGTCATGTGTAGGCAAGCGCTTTCATGCTTTTGTCTGGCACAAAACTGCTTGGTCCTCTGCCTTAGCTAGTGGTTCTGCAATAGTCAGGACTTTGCTTTGTGAGAATGCTAGTGGTTGTGGATTTGCCTTATCCATCTCCTTCCCATTACACTTTCAGCCCTGACAAAACTGGGGCCACTGTCCAGAAAAAGCCACCGAAGCTCTAGACAGGACGAGGGCCTGTGGTTAGTGCTGTTTCATGCTTTTGCCACCCATTTCCACATTGCAGGGGGTCCATCTTCTCTCAGGATTTGATTTGACTAGGTCTCTGATGTGTCATCCATGTTTTTAAGATAGGGGTCCCTAGGACGGGGTGACTTTGCTCAGTCTTGAAGCCTGGAGACAAGTCAAGCCTTTCCTCACCAGCACACCTGGCTAGGAAATGTGAAGCCGCATCTGCCCACAGTGGTTGTCCATAAGAGGAAGTTGGTGTAGACAGGATATGATGCCTGCCACAGTAGCGACACACTACCTCTGCTCTGTAGCAGGCTCTGAGGTTTCTATTGATGTGATAAACACCATGACCAAAACACAACTGTAGGAGGAGAGGGGTCATTTCACTCACTTCCACATCAGAGTATGTCATCAAAGGAAGTCAGGGCGGGAACATGGAGGTAGGAACTGGTACAGAGGCCATGGAGAAATGCTGCTTACTGGCTTGTTCCTTACTCAGCCTGCTTTCTTCTTCTTCTTCTTCTTTTTTTTTTTTTTTTTGGTTTTTCGAGACAGGGTTTCTCTGTGTAACAGCCTGGCTGTCCTGGACTCACTTTGTAGACCAGGTTAGTTTCGAACTCACAGAGATCCACCTTCCTCTGCCTCCCGAGTGCTGGAATTAAAGAGGTGCGCTACCACCGCCCAGCTAGCCTGCTTTCTTTTTTTTATATACTTTATTTTTTAATTTCTTCAAGTTACATCTCAGTCACAATCCCTTCCCTACTCCCCCTTCCTGTCCCACCCTTCCACCCTCTTCCCCACAACAACTCCCCCTTTCAGTCCAACAAATGGTTCCTTCTCTTATAACAGTAAATACTACACAAAACAACAGAAATAAATACGCCACATTTATGAGAGTTAAATGGCCCAGCATACATTCCCAATGTCCAGTCCATACATATTTGGCCCCTGACTTTAACATTCTACCATCTAACCATCTCCATGAGTTTAAAGTTCTATATCTGACTCAGCTTTCATACTTACCTGCATCACAATTTTAAAAACATCTTCTTAGATCCAGAACACCCTCTTGATTCCTAAACAACTCAAAATTTGACTATGAGACTCTAGCTATCTATTCTTCAACCATCTCAGAGACCTGAGAGGGATAAATATATCTGATTATGTAGGAAGTGCAGGGCCTGCATCATCCAAAACTAAGAAATGACATATCAGTGGCTGCCTGGACAGTTCCTGTTTTCTCTCCATACGTTACAGCATCAATCTTCAGCCTTTTGGTCCAGTTTCTCTGACAGACATTGATTGTAGAGCAGGAATTATGAAGGACTTACCTACCCTGTCTTGGCAGAGCTAGGCTTTCGACTTCCCTGCTACCAAGTTTAGCCTGCTTTCTTATGCTACCCAGGGCCACCTGTCCAAAGGTGGCACATCCCAATGAGGGATAGGGGCCTGCATCAATCATTAAGAAAAGTGCCACTCAGGTTTGCCCTCAGGGCAGTGTGGGTGGGGACACTTTCTTAAGAGAGATTCTCTTCTCAAATGACTCTAGCTTGAGTTGTTAAAATAAAAAAAACAAAAAACAAAAACAAAACAGAAAGGAAAGGAAAGGAAAAAAAAAGAGGCAGATAGTGATGGCCCACACCTTTAATTCCAGCACTCAGGAGACAGAGGCAGGCAGATTTGTGAGTTTTAGGCCAACCTGGTCTACAGAGTCAGTTCCAGGACAACCAGAGCTACATAGAGAAACCCTGTCTTGACAATCCCTCCCCACCCCTTACCCCCCCAAAAGGCTAGTGCAACCAGCATTTTTCTTCTACAGGAAAAAACAGGAAATATTTTCCTGGCTCAGACTTGGAAGAAGTATCATTAGATGACAATGTGATGATCAGGATGTGTAGAGCCAGGACTTGTTTCTGGAGATTCTTTGCTAAGTTTTCTCTTAGGTTCAGCTGATAGCAACCTGTCCCCTAGCTGGGTAGGGTAGTTCTAGATCTGCCTTTGACCTGCATGTCTCTGCTAATTAAAGCTCCCTGGTCCTGTTCTGCTATCTGCTCAGACTTACTGGCCATCAGCAAAGCAGTTCCAGGGGGTAGGTTGGGTTTGCCCATCCTCTCATAAATATAGTATCAGCTGTGGGGAAGACCCTCTTTTGTGTAGTTCAGACCGACTACTGGGGAGCAGACAGAAACCATGGGAAAGTTGTCTGTCCTTTCCTCCTGAAGCCAACTGTGTCTCTAGTCCTAAGTTCTTCCATTTCTTTTTTTTTTTTTTTTTTGAGACAGGGTTTTTCTGTGTAGTAGCTCTGGCTGTCCTGGACTCACTTTGTAGACCAGGCTGGCCTCGAACTCACAGTGATCCGCCTGCCTCTGCCTCCCGAGTGCTGGGATTAAAGGCGTGCGCCACCACGCCCGGCTAAATTCTTCCATTTCTAAATGCTAACTGGAGTCTTAACCTGCTTCCTGTGTTTGAACCGTAATGAGTCTGTTTTCAGCCAGGACATGAGCCCACTGCTCCCAGGGCCTGATAGCCATCAACTCATATCAACAAAGTGTGGTGAGGGGAGGAGACTGCATGCAGACAGAGTCCTCAGGGGAAGACAAGTGCGCAGACGCATAATAGAGTGTGTGAGACCAGTGTGTGAGAAGTAGATTATGTGACAGAAGTAAATAATATTGAAGGGTTTTCCTGACTGTCCCTTAAATAGAACTCCTGCCCCTAGGACTCTCTTTTTCTTCCTTGGAAATCCTCAATCCAGCATTCATGTAAGTATGAGGATCCAAGTGTGGGAGGGCGAGGGCGGGGTGAAGCCAGTAGTTAGGCTTGCGTTCCCAGGGAGTGAGAGCCAGGCTCAGAGTGGCAGGGAGAGGTTAGAGGACAGCCTTCTAGGGGTCTGGGAAGGACAGGCTCCAGGAGAGGTCAGGTGGGTCACACAGCTGCAACAGCTCAGATGCAGCATCTTGTTTGAGTCAGAAGTGCATGTACAGGGGCTGTGATCTGGCCAAAGTGTGGGACTGCTCTTACCTACAACAGCTGCTCTTAGAGGCGAAGGCCACGACCTACAACAGCCGCTCTTAGAGGCGAAGGCCGCGACCTACAACA
>CAJQZJ010036767.1:0-15176 GCA_907164525.1 Lophiomys imhausi
GACCTACAACAGCTGCTCTTAGAGGCGAAGGCCGCGACCTACAACAGAGGCAGTCGCAGCTGCACTGCACATCTGACTGAAGATAGAGGGGCAGGCATGGCTGCAGGAGACACAGGAGGGGAGGTTTACACCTTGTACCAGCAGGCTCTAGACCTTCCTTGCACTGTACTGCCTATTCATTTAGACATAGTAATGAGCAAAGTAAAATGATTCGTGGTCAAGCCTTCAGTATTGTACATTAGGTACAAAGGGTCTGATAGTGCTGCGTATTGGTTAATTGGGAGGATAGTAATTTGTAATTAGTAGCAATTTTAAAGTTCTGAAGTTTCATAAAGATTTTTCTAGAAGTGTGAGTGCTTCTCTTTACACGAGTGACCTCATTTGCTTACATCTGACTCAAGATACTTGGTTCTTGGTTATGGCAGAAAAGCAAACTGGAAGTGGCTTTCACAGTTTTGATCTTATGCCACGAAGTACCTTTTTGGTGCTGGAGAGATAGATGGCTCAGGGATTAAGAGTGGGTGCTGTTCTTGCAGACAACCCAAGCACCTACCCTAGGCAGGTCATAGCTGCCTAGGGCTGTAGCTGCAGATCTGATGTCCTCTTCTAGACCCTGAGGGCACTTGTGCACACACACACACACACACATTAAAAATAGTAAAAAATCTTACTTAAAAAGTATCTTTTATAAGCCGGGCAGTGGTGGCACACGCCTTTAATCCCAGCACTTGGGAGGCAGAGGCAGGCGGATCTTTGCGAGTTCGAGGCCAGCCTGGTCTACAAATTGAGTCCAGGACAGCCAGGGCTACACAGAGAAACCCTGTCTCGAAAAAACCAAAAAAAAAAAAAAGTATCTTTTATAATATTAGCTTTCCCAGTTTGACTTGTCTCACATTACATGTAGTACCTTTTTGATTCTCTATGTAGCCCTGACTATCCTGGAACTCGCTCTGTAGACCAGGTTGGCCTTGACCTCACAGAGATCCGCCTGCCTCTACCTCCGAGTGCTGGGATTAAAGACGTGCGCCACCACACCAGGCACATGTACCTTTTGCAGCATGACTTAGGTGTTTATGACATATAGGTGGAATGCTAACAAAGGCTTCATAACACCTTTATGCTTCCTAGTTGCAGTGAATCTTGGTGTCTTCTAGTTAAATCTTATTTGCATATATAAGTGTACTTTTGTGTAGGTGTGTAGAGCAGGTGTGCCATGATGTCCTTGGAGGTCAGGAGACAGCTTGTAAGTGTTGGTTCTTGACATTCACCACCTCGTTCTGCTCTGGGAAGTAAACTCAGGACAGACTTGGTGGCAGGCACCTTCACTCATGAACGATTTCACCAGCTACTGTTTTACATTTCAAATAAGGTTAATTTTGACTCACTAGGTTGATTCCATGACCTTTAGTTTGGAAGATATTGTTCAACCACACGTTACTATTATGGTGGGAGGCAGGAAGAGTGTCCTCCCTTTCCATGATGCCTCAGCAGCAGCAGTAAAAGTGGGGAGAGGAGCCTCCCTTCACCATCCTCCAGGTGTGGGTGTGGTGGGAGCACTCAGTTTGCTTACACAGATTCTCTCCTCAGAGCTCTATGAACCTGCCCCCTGACAAGGCCCGGCTCCTGCGGCAATATGACAACGAGAAGAAGTGGGATCTGATCTGTGACCAGGTATGAGGTTGACAAGATCAGAGAGGTAGAAATGTGTGTCCCCTGGACGACGGTGAGGCCAAAGATGTGACTGCCATGCCAGTAGGAGCCAGCCTTGACTCAGCACTGAGTAAGCTGATGTGTGTAGAGGCTACCTGTTCCAGATAGCTGGTAGCCTGTGTGCCCATGAGGGGCCGCCCAGTGGACAGTGATGTCACGGCAGTTTGTGCAGGGTCAGCTGTGGGTGAGAGGAACAGTTTTCCCAGAAGACTTTGTTCTGCTCAGGACTGGCTGTGCCTGCAGGGTAGGCTGAAGGACCCTCTTACTGTGGCTCAGACATGACAAATAGTGGGGTGCTTCTCCTGTCAGCCACAGACTTCTAAGAGGGAGGCACCTTGTCCCCCTGACTCCTGTTCTCCAATGTCAGTGTATTCAGGGACTTCGGCTGTCCTTGCATGGATAGTGTGTAGAGTTAAGCAGGAAGAGAAAGCGTTGCTTTGCTGAGAGCCAAGATATTATAACACTGTCTAGCTCTTTCTCCTGTTCATGGGTCATGAGTCTTGGAATACAGAGCTCATTGTGTTTTTGGTAGATCTGGAAGGGCTTGGCCCAGAGTGTGGGCATTGTGTTTACAGCACTCAAATTGTTGAGCTTTGTCATGAACAAATTTGTTCTTTCTTTTCAGACTCTGAGCAAAACCATAATAGCTAAGGTTTGGGTGCTGATTACCTGTCAAGAACTCCACACATACTGAAATATCTTATTTAATCTCACAAAAAACCCTGAGTACGGTGCTTTCATTCAAAGAACCCACAGCCAGATTGGGCCAAGACAAACAGACCCACAGCCAGATTGGGCCAAGACAAACAGGTGCCAGGTCTTCATTAACTGTTTCCTTCTACCATGCCCTGTGCTTTCCTTGAGCTATCATTGTGATTCTGAGGGCCAAGCTCTGACCAGAAAAGGCCAATTTCCTTAAGCTCTGCATTAAACATTGGATTTGAAGAACAGCAGCCCTTAGGTGCTGAAGTTCTTTACTAGATAAGTTCTGTTTTTGTTTTGTTTTGGTTTGGTTTTTGGAGACAGGGTTTCTCTATGTAGTCCTGGCTGTCCTGGACTCACTCTGTAGACCAGGCTGGCCTCAAACTCACAGAGATCTGTCTGCTTCTGTCTCCCTAGTGCTGGGATTAAAGGCAGGCGCTACCATGCCCGGTTAGTTCTGGGTTTTTTTTGTTTTTGTTTTGGTTTTTCAAGACAGGTTTCTCTGTGTATATCTGGCTGTACTGGACTCACTTTGTAGATCAGGCTGACCTTGAACTCACAGAGATCCACCTGCTGGGATTAAAGGCATGCACTATTCTGCCCTGCTAGTTCTGTTTTTTTTTTTTTTTTTTTTTGGTTTTTCGAGACAAGGTTTCTCTGTGTAGCCCTGGCTGTCCTGGACTCACTTTATAGACCAGGCTGGCCTCGAACTCACAAAGATCCACCTGCCTCTGCCTCCCAAGTGCTGGGATTAAAGGCGTGCGCCACCACCACCCGGCACTAGTTCTGTTTTTTTAGGCAACATAATTTCAGTTTTTCTTGGAGTCTTTTGTTTGTTTTTAGGTTCTATTTCCTAATGTCATGCCATTCTCCAGGATCCCTTTTATGCATCTCTTCCCCTGAGCTCTTAAGATAGCTTCTTTGTGGAGGCCTTCATGGGACCAGAATGCTGAGAGGTTTCCTCTTGGGTAGGCCTGAGTAGAGAAGTCATAGTCCTGTTCTCTGTGTGGCAGGGTATTGAGATGTAACGGGGCTGAGAACAACCTTCAGTATTTGGTTGCTGGAGTCCAGTTCCTGGGCAAAGAGCAGACAGTGTCCTTGAGCATCAGTAACACAGCAAAACTAGTTGAGCCCTAGCTGCAGAGGTTAGAACTACTAAAACTAGATTCTTTGGGGCAAAGCTTCCCTCCCTGTGGCTTTCCTAACTGTGTGTCAATTAGCCAATCACATATTCACCATAGGTACTAGTCACAACTCTGTAGTCTCTGCATCTTAGCAAGTGGTAGACTCTTAAAATATCTTCTGACATAGAAATGCACTTTAGGCGTTAGGGTGCACTAACTGGAGGAGACCACAGTCACAGGTGGGAAATGCCTAGGGATTGGTTAAGGAAGGGAGCCTAGAGTTTGGATGACACTAAGGGACAGGTGACAACTGGAAGCTGAGTTCCCTCAAACTGAACACTGTAGCCAGTCTCCTTTCTTAGTGCCCCCATGGACTCTGTGTTTCTGTGTGCATACATGTGTATTTTCCTTCCTTACAGGAACGATTTCAGGTGAAGAACCCTCCCCACACCTATATCCAGAAACTCCAGAGCTTCTTGGATCCCAATGTAACACGGAAGGTGAAGTATAAGACAGAAAGACCCTGTCTTGCTGACCTTCTTCATAGTCCTGTGGGTTTGGGCACAAATATTTTGGCTTGGGGCTAAGTATTTTGACATTGACTTTTGAGTAATGAGAATTGAATATCTGGGCTTTGAGGGCTCAAGTGACTATCCAGTACTGGAGGGAAGGTCTGTAGTTATACATTGTATAACTTGTGTAATATAAAATTGGGTAGCTGGGTATGGTAGTATATGCCTGTAATTCCAGTAGTTAGAAGGCTGACACAAGAGGATTGTGAATTCCAGACCAACCTGAGCTACATAGCAAGATGCTGCATACCCTCTCCCCAACAAATCGACAGACAAGGCTGATGCAAGAAGGGAGGTTAAAGACATGACTCAGCAGTTAAGAGAAATAACTGCTTTCCTTGAGGACCCAGGTTCAGTTCCTAACACCCACACGGTGCCTCACAACTCCTGTAACTCCAGTTCTAGGGAATCCAACATCCTCTTCTGGCCCCTATAGGCAGTACATGCATATGGTACATAGGCATACATGCAGGCAAAATACGCATACACAAAAATATAAATAAGTATAATTTTTTGAAAGAAAAATGGAGGCCAGGCATGGTGGCACACACCTTGAATCCCAGCACCTGAGAGGCAGAGGCAGGGGGATCTCTCTGAGTTCCAGGCCAGCCTGGTCTACAGGACAGCTAGGGCTATATAGAGAAACCCTGTTTCAAAAAAAAAGAGGGGGGGGTGGCTAGAGAGATGGCTCAGCAGTTAAGGGCACTGGTTGTTCTTCCAAAGGACCCAGGTTCAAATCCCAGCACCATATGGCAGTTCACAGCTTTCTGTAATGGTTGGTCACATACCTTTAATCCCAGCACTCGGGAGGCAGAGGCAGGCAGATCTCTGTGAGTTCAAGGCCAACCTAGTCTACAAAGTGAGTCCAGGACAGCCATGGATACATAGAGAGACCCTGTCTTGAAGAGAAAAAAAAAAAAAAAAGAAAGAAAAAAATTGGTTGACAGGGAATGTCAGTCAAATGACAAAGGATTCTGTATTTGCAGAAGTTCCGGAGAAGAGTTCAGGAGTCAACTAAAGTCCTGAGGGAGCTGGAGATCTCGCTTCGCACCAATCACATTGGGTAAGTCGGCTCTGCCATCAGCCTCTCTCCCTGGCACTAGACATTGTCTGCCATACAGAATTTGGTGCCCTTCATTGGTTTATCTTTCCTGCCATGAACCAAGGTTGTTCCTTGAATAGCATCTGGCTTTATAACTTTAGATGTGCCATTTCTGGTTTTTCAACCCTTCCATTCTTCCAGATGCTGACCAGTTACTTCTGGCAAGTTTGTGGCCTCTCTTGGGGGCCTGTGGCTTTGAGTAGAAGACATTCCCATAGCAGCTGAGACCAGAGTCTGCCTGTGGTCTGGTACTGGGCCAAGAGAGGCCTTGTAAAGGTTGGGATGTGAGAATGTTATAGTGAATAGATGAAACCTAATTCCTAATTGGTGACTAGTTAGACTTTTTGGTGCGCATAATACTTACTTGTTTGAGAGAAAATAATCTTTGTACACGAGCAGAAGAGGCTCCCTAAAGCACCAAAGAAAGATGTGAGATAGAGGGGATCAGGCATTGGGTGTCTCTTGTACTCACAGATCCTATTGCTTCAACGTATTGAGAGGGCCTTGAGGATCTTACAAGTCTTTGAGACTGAGGGGGAACCAAGTGCTGCTGAGGAAGCTAAAGGCTGATTCAGTGAGGTTCAGGGAGAGCAGAGTGTCTCTGTCCTATAAAGCTGTTCCAGCAAGAGTGAGAGAGACTGCTAAAAAGAGTGACACAGAAGGTGTGAGTATGAAAGGACAGTGAAACGGGGCCGCAGCCCGGCAGGTAGGGGTGCCTCAGTGAGGGGGCAGTAAAGGGTGAAGTGGGGTTTCTGGGCAGATGCCAGCCTAAGTCCCTGAGCTTCCTGAGAGTAAGGTGGAAAGAGCCAATTGACATCATCAGCTTTTCCTCTTCTGTCATGGCAGCAGCCTACTTGTCAACCCCAGCCAGATCTGCCTGGAGCTCTTTAGGGGAGAGGATATCTGTATGTAGCCAGCAGTCAAAAGGGAAGCTGCCCAGGAGAGGACAGGAAAGGGACAGTTCCTGGTGTTGGGAGCTGTGCTGTTAGCCAAAGCATGGGTTCCACACCACAGTCCTCTGTGACCCAGACATGGAAAGCCACTGAGAAAGGTGTAGCCAAGCCCTTCTACTACACCCACCCCCAAGAATCTGACAGAAGAAAAGTTGACTATGTGTGTGCTTAAGAGTGCCACTGGCGCCGGGCGGTGGTGGCGCACGCCTTTAATCCCAGCACTTGGGAGGCAGAGGCAGGCGGATCTTTGTGAGTTCGAGGCCAGCCTGGTCTACAAAGTGAGTCCAGGACAGCCAAGGATACACAGAGAAACCCTGTCTCGAAAAACCAAAAAAAAAAAAAAAAAGAGTGCCACTGGCAATCCTGAGCATCATCTGATATCTGCACCACCCCACCGGGTCCCCCTCTTAGGCCTTGGTGTCTTCTGTAAGTCCTGCTGTAACTGGTGTGAGGATGGGGCTCAGCTCTTCTTTGGGGAGGACCACAAACGAACAGTCTTCTATGATTAGCACGCTTCCCAGGCCCCTGATAAGTTGGAGGTCTAGACCCAGCCCATGACTCCCAGGGAAGAGCTAAGCCTGTGCCATCCAGTCTGAGGCTTCTCTGGGTAGCCTGTATAGGAGGACAGGATCCTTCTCTTCTGGAACTTTGTCAGGCTAGTCAGGGATGCTGGGGGTGGAGGGAGACCAGGATGAAGTGGGGGTCCTGCTTTTGTTACAGCCTGATATACAGGAGTGAGCCTGCCAGCCAGCAGAAGGGGATTCTGGGGTGAGGCTGCCCAAAAGTAGGATTCCAAAGCCCTCTAGTTCTTCTGCTTTGTATTGGTTTTTCTGCCTTGTCGAAGTGCCCTTTAACCTCTCCTCAAAGTGTCAGGATCCCGAAAATAGCAGTGTAGTCTCAGACAGGAAATGAGAAGGGGGTGGGGAGCTGGAGAGCAGACAGACAGGAAATGGGAGGCTTGTTGGCCTCCAGAGAGGACGCTAACTTCAGGCAGCTCCAGTGTCTGCGTTAGCTGGTGCTTACTGCCAAGTCAGCCAAGCTTGAGCTCCAGCTCCAGCCTTCCTCAGCTGGGGTGTGGCTGACCAGGGTGGAGCTGGTGTCCCAGCTGTGAGATAAAAGCAACCCTGCAGGGCAGTTTGGACACAGCTGGTTTATGTAGTTCCATGGACATTCCAGGGTGAATGAGTACTCAAGGGAACGAGGGTTTTACTCTGAGGGCTTTATGTCTCTTCAGTGAAACGAACCTGTTACACAATAGCCCACCACTAACTCTGAGGGAATTGCTCTCATGTTTACCCCAGAGGTTAGTGTAGTCCAAAAGAAAAGCAAAAGTGTCTGCACCCCTGCCTGCCTTCTCACATTCTCATATGGCTGTGGGAGTCATACATTTTGGAGTTTGAGTTCCTAATTGTTCCCCGACCTTTTTTTGGTTCTGTCAGACTCACTCCAATTGAACACAGAACTCTCACAACCATCTTTGCTCATTGCTTCTCAAGAATGAACTCAGTAGAGAACTCTTGGCCCAGTGAGGCTTTGACTGAGATTTATGGCATCAGGGACTTGCAGGCTTTCTCCAGCACAAGTCTGTGAGTAGTGAATGCTCTGGGTGCCTCCCCAGTTCTTCCAGCACTCAGTGGGAAAGGACTTCGTGCCTAGCATTGTATCAGATCAAAGGGACACAGGAAATAATTGGGTTATAGCTTGGACCATGAGGAGAGACTGGCTGGAATCTTGTCTGGCTGAAGCTCATTTGTGATAGTGTGAGTGGTGTTGGAAGGTGTTTTCTCATCTCTGGCTCCCCTGTCTATGGGAAGTCCAGCCTGGCAGCATGATCACAAATGAATCTGTCATAGATTTTGGTTTTCAGAATTTTCTCAGCTTGATACTAGGTTCCAGTATGATATAGGAGAGCATATTTGTTGAGGGCTAGATTGCTGGGTCAGAGCCCTCCACCAAACCAAACCAGTTTGCAGACTCCATCCATTGTTTCCTGTATCTGCAGGTGGGTGAGGGAATTTCTCAATGATGAAAACAAAGGCCTGGATGTGCTGGTGGATTACCTGTCATTTGCTCAGTGTTCTGTCATGTAAGTACCAAGAAGGCTAAGGTTGGGGATGCACTGGGAAGCACACAGTCCAGTCTATATAGAAGAAGAGTGAAGGCAGGGAGTGTGAAGCAGCAGAACATTGCCTGCCATGTGCAGAGGCTGAGGATTCAGTCTCTAGCATGGTGGGGATTGGGGGGTGGGAAAGAAAAAGGAAAAGTGAGATTCCAACAGAAGATGGGAATGGACATCCTGAGACAGGAGGAAGTAGCTCAAGTGTTGCTTGAGGAGTGAACAGGCAAGACAAGGGAATATCAGGAATCAGCAAGGATTGGCCAGTTAGCTGGAGGAAAAAGAACAGTATGGAAAGGGAACTTGGAATCAAAACCCAAATGATGTGAGTGCCAAACTACAGGCTGCCCAAGGTAATATCCTGACTCCTCAGGGAGATTCCTTGGTAGGGTTTAATAATTTCTACAGAATGAGTCTTCATGAGGCAGTCTGGGTCCTGAGATATGGGGGGTTACTACAGGCCTCTTGTTGGAAAAGTACAGTGAGCATGACCTTTGACTTGAGCAGACAGATGAAAGAAACATTTGGGAGCATTTTCAAGATGACCTTTCACATAGAGGCAGTTAGCGGTGGGCTGGCACAGGAGAGGCAGCATTGTGAGGTGCAGTGAATGAGAGATTTGAGTGTGACAAAGTTGGGTTTGGGTCTCAGTTATGTTGGACACTATCTGTGGAACCCTAAGCACCTTTGTCCTCCTGACTGAAAGGATTAGATGAGAAGGTGTACGTCACACTTAGCATTTGGATATACCAGGGCTCCTCTGTGGTAGCTGCTTTGTTATTTTATTGCCCAAGTGATATGATATGCCTGCCTATAATTTCTGGACATATAGAAAGTTTGACTATGATAGTAAATGAAATTACAAACATGTGTAGTCTCACACCCTAGACACGTCGGCCTAGGGGGAATGGGTCCCAGTTTTGCTCTTAGCTTTCCATGGCTCCTAAACTCTGAGAGTTCCAAGTCTAGAGAAACCCCAGCCTTGAGGCTTGGGCCTTGCCTAGATGTCTGCATTTCTGCTATCCCTGTCCTTATGGCTCTTCTTTGTCCAATTTATGTTTTCAGGGAAACACACTAATGTCTCTCCTAGGTTCAGCTTTCCCCATCACCCTTCCTAGAGTAGGCCACTTTACATCTGCATCCTGTGGAAGTCATACTTCATGATCCTACTGTCCCTTTAAATCCTCTTTTTTATAGAAAGAAACAGAAAAAAAAATGTTTCTTTAAGTGAATTTTTAGTTCAGAACTTTTATAGTAAAAAGATATAGATCATTTTCCTGAATATGCCTATCATTCTTGAAAAAACAAATATCATTCTTGAAATAACAAATAAATCCCATTGTTCCAAACCAAGACTACCCTGGACGTTTAATTCCTTGGTGTCCACTGCCTTTGGAAGTAGAGTCCAGGGAATGAGAGAGAGTGTTTTGGAACGCCTTGAGAGGAAAGGGGTGAGGCCACATAGTTTGAGTGAAGGCATGCGTTTGTACATGGTCCATCCAGTGCTCAGGAATACCATGATGATTGGGTGAGAGTCACCAGAAAGCCGCCATCCTGGCAGGATCTTTCCTCTGAAGTTGGCTGGAATGCCCTGTTACATAGCCCCTGATGGCAGGACTCTCATGTGTGGGCATCCCTTGTTCCAGAAAGCCCCAGCCTTTGACACTGGGCATTCACAATGGGCAAGATGTCATGTGGGAAAGAAGCCTTTGGGAGATGTGCCCTAGTTCTTAGATGCTAAGGGGCACAGGGAGGAAGGACGGGTGGGGCTGCTTCTGGAGTGTGCACTTCACTCCTGTGGAGAATGAGAGAGAAGACCCCAAGTGCTACGTGATGTCAGCTGTCCTCTTTGCCCTGGACACAACTGCTTATGGTAAGAGACCTGTTATAGAAAGTAGCCAAAACAGCTAAACACTTCCTCGGGAGCTAGAATGCCTCCCTCTGTCAGTCTCAGCCCACACTGAGGGATAGAAGCTGAGGAGGAAGACATAGAAGCCTTATGTAGTCAGTCATAGAAAACCTGCCATTAGAGGGCTAGGCCTGGGGTGTAGCTCCCTGGGAGGAGACCTCCTGTTAGCATGCTAGCTGAGCAGGAGGCCCTTGGCTCGCTCACTGCTCAGCAATCAAAAGCTCAATAAGGTATACCACAGAAGCCAGTGGTAGGCCAGACGTGGTAGGCCAGACAGTGGTGAACTTTCTAAGCTTAAAGGACTAACTTCGGCTTTTCGGGAACCCTGTTCTTTTCCTGTCAGACATATCCAATTCTCAGTGCCGTAGGCTACTTTTAGGGTACACTGAGTCTTTTGGCCACTGCCATCGCCCATTGAGCAAGACCTGCAGTTGGTTTATTCCCTCCATTCTCTTTGGTACAGATTTTTAAAGTAGGGTCATGGTGATTTGAGATGTCCCGTTTGACACTAGGAGCCCAGGAAGCCTGCCAGCACTCACAGCCCTTGGGCCATGGAGAAACCTTCAGATCCCCCTTTAGAGCTGTCTGAGCCCTCTCTGCCCATTTGGTAGCTCCAACCAGTGTCAGGTCTCTGATGCCTAACCCTGTTTTCTTTTCTTGCTGCATTTGCTTTTTTGTTGCTACAGAGGCCTGAAGAGTGGGAGGTGGGCTTGCTGGGGGCTTGGCACAGAATTTCTTTTGTGTATGTGCCTGCGTGTGCGCATGCGTGTCCTTTCATGCTCCAGGTTTGACTTTGAGGGTCTGGAGAGTGGTGATGATGGTGCATTTGACAAGCTCCGGTCCTGGAGCAGGTCAATCGAGGACCTGCAACCACCCAACGCCCTGTCGGCCCCCTTCACCAACAGCCTCGCTCGCTCTGCGCGCCAGTCCGTGCTCCGGTATGTGTGCGCTTACTCTGCCCACCTGCCTCCCACCCCAGCCCCAGTCCAGGTTTTGGTGACCCGGTGAGTGCTCATGCTCCTCCCTCCACTCTTGCTTCCAGGCTCAGCTCTCTTGCATTCTACCTGCTCGCCTGTCTCTGATCTGTCCTCTCTGTCTCCCTGACTCTGCCCAGCAGTCTGTCCTGGGTAAGTACATGGTCCTCAGCTGTGCTGCCCCACCTGATATTCCAGCTTCTCCTTCCTCCTGTCCTCACTCTCTTAGTCATTCCTTCCTGACCTTGGGCAGGGCTTGGGCTTTGCTGGCCAAGTTAGCTCCTGCCCTCATGACCCTTTCCCCCTTACCTCTCACTCTTCCATCATCTGCTTGGAGATCAGCCCCAGCTACCTGCTGGATCCTTCCTTTTCCTTCAGGTCTTTTCTCTCCAAAGTTGTTGTGCCTTCATTTGTTTGTGGTTTCTCAAGAGCATTCCTGTGAGTGGACTGGATCACTTCTCAGAGCCCCCTTTACTCAAGAGGTTGCCCTTGAGTAAAGGGCATAGCCTTTCTTTTGACCTGTGTCTTTTTCATGGCTCTGCTTCTCTCCTTGGATTTTGTGTCACGGATACTGCTCACCGTTCTGGTCTTGCAGGAGCAAATTTTGTATGTGTTTCCTCCCCTCACAAAACATTAAGGTTGGTGGAGGGATGATACAAATCCAGGCATAGCCTCTAGCCTTTGTAAGGCCTGTGTAGGTCTGCTTTGCCTTTGGGGGACTTCAGAACGAAATGAGAGCAAAGACACACTTTCCCCACTGAATGAGCCAAAGATGTGGTAACTCAAAGTGGGAGGAGAGAATCTCAGGTACATGTCTTTGTGACCTACTCCAAGGACTACAGAGTCTTCAAAACAATTTTGTATTTTAGAGGTCTCTGGGGTTAGCACAATTTTGGCAGAGTTATAAAGCTGGGGTCCTGTTGCTGACAAAGGCCTGCACCTAAGTGGTGAATGGCTGACTTCCTGCCTTCTGCACCTAGCTATCTTGGCATTTGGGTACAAAGTCCCCTTTTCTCCATTTCTACTGTTTCTATGGGGCGGCCTAATGGCCTAACCTTCTCCAGCAGCCTTGTCCCTACCTGATCACTTGACTCTGTCCCCAGGTACAGTACTCTCCCTGGCCGCAGGGCCCTGAAGAACTCCCGCCTGGTGAGCCAGAAGGATGATGTCCACGTCTGCATCCTTTGTCTCAGAGCCATCATGAACTATCAGGTGAGGGGTGATGCTTGCTGTGGATGCACTGCCCCCTCTGCCTCACCTGTCAGACCAAGACAGCACAGCAGCAGCTTTGGAAAGACAGGGTTGCTAGTGGGAAACCCACTGGCTTCCGTTTCCCACTAAGTGCCCTTCCTGTCCTTTTCCTTGGCAGTATGGCTTCAACTTGGTCATGTCCCACCCCCATGCTGTCAATGAGATCGCACTTAGCCTCAACAACAAGAATCCAAGGTGTGTTGCTTCCTTCCTCATTATGCCCAGGTAGCTGAAGATCCAGACTTATCTTTGACAGCTCCTGCCTGTTTTGGGGTCCTTTAGCCAGGGTCTCCTCTGTGGGAGGACCAGTGTCCTGGCTTCACTCTTAATCCTCACAATCTAACAAGAGAGCAAGCCTTCCTTTTCCATCTTCTTTCTAAAGGACATGAACTGTGGTGACTTGGATGGGACTTGGATGTTAATCTTCCTTCATCTCTTAGGACCAAAGCCCTGGTCTTGGAGCTGCTAGCAGCTGTGTGTTTGGTGCGGGGAGGTCATGAAATCATCCTTGCTGCCTTTGACAATTTCAAAGAGGTTAGTCTCCCTCCTGCATGTTCCTCAATGTGTGTGTGTTAGAGGAAAAGGTGGGGAGCAGGGTAGATCCAGTTTCCTGGGATGTCTAGTGACTTTAAAATAACTGCTTGACTGAACAGCCTAGCCTGCTTCAGAGTGAAACTATACAACTGAAGCAAAACCAGAACTGAAGTCTTTAGATCTTGTTCCAGGACACCTCCCAGTTGGCCAGTTAATGATGCTCTAGGATAGAATGCAGCCAATGTCAGCATGACCAGAGGATCTGTTGAAAGTGCAGACCGGGGGTTGGAGAGATGGCTCAGTACTTAAGAGCCTTTGCTGATCTTGCAGAGGCCCCTGGCTTGAATTTCTAGTATCCAAATGGTGGCTCACAACTGTCTTTAGTTCCAGTTCAAGGATCTGGTGCCCCCTTCTGGCCTCCACAGGCACAGCACACACAATTCATACACATCTACATAGGCAAAACATAGAGTCTTCCCCCTCCTCACAGGCTCTGCTGACACACTGGAGTGGGGTCTTCACTTTATAAGGCTCCCCAGGTGGCTCTGCTGCAGTGAGCCCACAGATGGAATCCAGAGCAAGTATAGTCACAGGGAAGAAGGAGACTGTTAGGGAGGAGACAGAACTCCTGTGTGGAATTTCCCCTTCCCCAGCTCTGCCTCTGAAACCCCAATTTGCTTGAACATGGAATTCCTCCGCATCCAGCCACAGCTGTGGTCCCACCCCTTCCTCCTCTCTGGTTCCCTTCCATAGCATCATCCATTGTTTGGTTCAGGAAACAGCTCTTCCTTCTTAAAGTTCAGGAACTCAAAGGAGCCCCTGGACCCTTTCAGCAGAGGCTTTCCTGCATGCTAGCTCCTCCTCTGTGTCCTCCTGGGGCCCTAGCCTCCTGCTGCAGCCTGGCTTGAGTCCTTTTTTTCTCCTTCTGTAATTTGACAGCATCAGATCTGATGTGGGTCTTTCTGGCCTAACTTTGGAGGCACCTAAATCCTAGGCTATACTGGATTCCCTCACTGTGGTAGAGGGTCGGAGACCTAAAGCCAGATTCTGGGTTCTGGGTTTTCTTCTGGTGTCCCTAGACAGAGTTATGGTTAATTTGTTTTTGTTTTTATTGTATTTATATATTTATTTTGTTATGTTTTGTTTGGTAGGTTGGTTTTTGTTTTTGAAGACAGATTTTTACTTTAATAGTACAAGCTGGCCTCAGACTATAGCAGTTCTCCTACTTCAGCCTCTGGAAGGCTAGCTAGGATGCTGGCCACCATGCCCCACTGAGTTGTGGTTAAACTTGGTGTGAACCATGCCTTTGCCATCATGTTCTTGGGACCAAAGTTGAGGATTTAGATTCTGCATGGTAGAGATGTTTCCTCTGAGAATGTTTGCGTATTCAGGTATGCAAAGAACTGCATCGGTTTGAGAAGCTAATGGAGTATTTCCGGAATGAAGACAGCAACATTGACTTCATGGTAGCCTGCATGCAATTCATCAACATTGTGGTCCACTCTGTAGAGGACATGAACTTCCGGGTTCACCTCCAATATGAGTTTACCAAGTTAGGGCTGGAGGAATTCTTACAGGTAAGCTGCCAGTGTGCTTTTGTGTCAGCTCAGACACAGGACAAAGAATTCATTTTTAAAATAATATTTAAGAGGTTGGGCATGGTGACACATGCCTTTAATCTCAGCACTGGAGAGGCAGAGGCAAGCGGATCTCTGTGAGTTCAAGGCCAGTCTGGTCTACAGAGTGAGTTCCAGGACAGCCAGGGCTGTTAACACAGAGAAACCCTGTCTTGAAAAAAATCTTAAAAAAAAAAAAAAGAATATTTATTTAAGGGCTGGAGAGATGGCTCAGCGGTTAAGAGCACTGACTGCTCTTCCTAAGGACCTGGTTTCAAATCCCAGCACCCACATGGCAGTTCATAGCTGTCTGTAACTGCTAGACGTGGTGGTGCACACTTTTTTTTTTTTTTAAGATTTATTTATTTATTTTGTGTATGGGTGCTTTATCTGTATGAACATCTGTAACCAGAAGAGGGCATCAGATCACGTTGTGGATGGTTGTGAGCCACCATGTGGTTGCTGGGAATTGAACTCAGGACTTTTGGAAGAACAGCCAGTGCTCTTAATGGCTGAGCCATCTCTCCAGCCCGGTGGTGCACAGTTTTAATCCCAGCACTTGGAAGACAGAGGCAGGCAAATTTCTGTGAGTTCAAAGATAGCCTGGTCTACA
>CAJQZJ010036770.1:0-38692 GCA_907164525.1 Lophiomys imhausi
AAGATGAGCATCTTACATATGAAATGTAATTTCTTTCTTGTTTTGCTCGTTAAAAATCTTCAAATATTCAAAATGGGATTATTTTATTTCCTTTAATAAGGAAAAATGCTATTGAAAGACTCAAAATATTTCTGTGGGAAAATCATCAATTTTGGGTCTCAAACATTATTTTAGGGATGTTCAAAAATTCATGCCCAAGTACTAAGATACATAGTAATATAAGATTGAGTTACTGTATCAACATTTGTTTATAAAATTTCTATTAAGACTACATACAGATTAATGTTTTATTGTCTTGTTACAGGTTATAACATATTGACAGTCTTTTTTAATGTTTATTTATTACTTCAAGTTACATCTCCATCAGAGTACCCTTTCCACCCCTCCTGGTTTTACCCTCCCACCTTCTCCTCCCTCTTCCACCAATCCCACTCCTCCAATGTGTAGTGTCCCTACATATTAGCCCCTCTCAGTTCAACAGTCATATAAGAGCTAAGAGCTTCCTATTGCACTTGGGGCCTCCATGGTAGGACCCCTAGGGCAAATTGTCTCATTAATAGGTAACAAAGTCTATGTTCCTGATCTTTCTGGTGTGTTGGTTGTAGGATAGTTATCCTGTACTATATATAGCTAAAATCCAATTATAAGTGAGTAGATGCCATGTGCATCTTTCTGAGTCTGGGTTAGCTCATTCAGGATGATTTTTTCTAGTTTCATCCATTTGGGGGCTAATTGCATGATTTTCTTGTTTCTGATAGCTGAGTAGTATTCCATTGTGTAAATGTACCACAGTTTTTTGGTTTTTTGTTTGTTTTTATCCATCATCAGTTAAGGGACATCTGAGTTGTTTCCAATTTCTAGCTATTACAAATAAGGGTGCTGTGAACATAGATGAGGATATGTCCTTGTGGCTTGGTGAGGAATCATGTGGGTGGTTTGGCTGGGTCTTGAGGTAGGGCTATTCCAAGTTTTCTAAGATATTGCCAGACTGACCTCCATAGTGGTTGTACAAGTTTGCACTCCCACCAGCAATGGAGAAGAGTTCCCCTTTCTTCAGAACCTTGCCAGTATGTGCTGTCATTTGAGTTTTTGATCTTAGCCATTCTGACAGGTGTGAGATGGAATCTCAGAGTTCTTGAGTTGCATTTCTCTGATGATTAAGGATGTTAAGCATTTCTTCAAGTGTCTCTCAGCCATTAGAGATTCCTCCTTTCTGAATTCTCTATTTAGTTCTGTTTCCCATTTTTTATTGGATTATTTGGTTTCTTTGTGTTTAATTTCTTGAGTTCTTTATAAATTATGTATATTAGATCTCTATCAGAAGTGGAGTTGGTAAAGATCTTTTCCCAATCTGTAATTTCTCATTTCGTTTGAATGACAGTGTCCTTTGCCTTACAGAAGCTTATCAGTTTCATGAGGTCCCATTTATTGATTGTTGGTCTTAGAGCCTGAGCTATTGGTGTTCTGTTCAGAAAATTGTCACCTGTACCAATAAGTTCGAGGCTTTTCCCCACTTTTTCTTCTATTAGATTTAGTGTGTCTGGCTTAATGTGAAGGTCTTTGATCCCCTTGGACTTAAGTTAGTGCTAGACCAAAGTAACCTATGAATTTACCTGTCCAGATCCATAAGGACCTTGAATATTGAAAAAAAAAAAAAAACAGTTTCCTCTCCATTGTTGGCCTCTACATTTACTATTGAATGTTACTGAAAACAATAAATTTGCTAGACAGACATCATTAGTATTTGTGGAAGATAAAGAGTGTAATATTTTAAAAAATCACATATCATCAAATGTAGGATTGAGGACCTTGATGCAGCAATATAATCTCGGTAAATGAATATTTTGTTTCCAGAAAAAAAAAAAAAGACCAAAACACTATAACTAAAAATCTTTCGAGGCAGGCATGCTATGCTGTCCCTCTTAATTGCTGCAATGTCAACTCCATATTTAACATCTCTGCTTGTTTTCATAAAAGACAATTTAAATACCGAACTGTTAGTCATCCCAAAGAGGATTATTTGTAAGACACTCTCAATATACAATTTTCATAAAGTTGCTAATTGTCCCTTACTTTAAAATGTGTTGTTCTGAGAACCAGGCACTGAGAGTAATGTAAATATGAAACAGCAGAGGGTACTGCTTAGCATTAGCATTTGCAATATTATTCAGTCATAATTAATACACTTCTAAAATAAAGTGTTGACAGCACTCTTATTCAAATATATAGCATATGTTTACAGTCTCGCACATTGAGGTACACACTAATTACAGGATATGTGTGCGAGAAATTGCAGAGGCAAGCTGAGGAGCTGGGCTTTCAGCTAATTGAAAACTGCCATTGTCCAATTAAAGCAGGTGAGACCGAGGGTTGGCAAGGCTGCCAAATGCCTATCAGACATGACCAGGCTGATCAATTTAAAAGACTAAATGCAATTTTAAAAAGAGCAAAGAGGTTTTTGCTGTTCTTGTTGTGGTTGCTTTAACAGAGAACTAAGAAGCTAATCAGGGTGCTCAGCTCTTCTGCGCACCCCAAGTCACAGATCAATCTCAAGGGAGTAATATATCAGTACAGACAATAGAGAGTAGTTCAAAACTGCAGAGCTCACACTTCACCAAAACCAGTTATCACTAGAAGAAGAATACTCATTTATTTGTTAGAAATGTACTTTTGATGATGTTATTCATAGAAACTATGGTGGGCATTGTACTACTTCTTTTTCCCTCCATTTGAACTTATTGGAAAACAAATGAAACCAGCTATAATATTTCAAAATTAAACTGGGGTTTCTCTTCTTTTAAAGACTAAAATATTGTTTCCTTTAGGAAGTGTAGGCATGAAATATTAGGAGACAGAGAACCAAGAAGTCTGATGTGTGATTATATCTCCTAGAAATGACAGAAAATATACCTCCTTGACACCTTAACAATGTGACTGCCTAAACAAGACCTGAAGAATGACAATTATTTGAATGATCTTTATTTGGTTATAAAAATACAACAACAGAAAACCTGCAACATTACATCAAGGATGACTTCTTCCAGGATCCAGTCAGAAGGTGATAGGGTAAATTAAAACAGAAAGGCAAATATGAAAAAGAAAGAAGGTTATAGATAAATGTTCAAAACCTAGGCTGTATTAGGTGTGAGCAAATAAATTAACATGCTTTAATTCGTTGTTCCAAAACACCACATAATTTTATTATTATGTTGTACAAGAGAAACACAAGGCACATTGGTGTTTATTGAGTAATTTTCTTTCTTCTAGGGAGCTTGCAAGTAACAAGCAGCACAGCTTTGGCTCTTTTGTCCTGAACTCTGCAGGATGTATGCACATGGCTGTGGATGGACGTATGTGCTATGGTATATTTACACATTTGCATACTACTCAGCTATTAAAAACAAGGAAAGCAACCAATTTGGAGGCAGATGGATGGAACTAGAAATGTCATCTTAAGTAAGATAGCCAAGACCCAGAAAGATACACATCGTATGTACTCACTTATAAGTGAGGTATTAGCCATATAGTATAGAATAACCATCCTACAATCCACAGATCCAAAGAAGCTAAATACCAAGGAAGGCACAGGGAGCTTGCTTGAATTTCACTCAGAAGGGAAATAAAATAGATATAAGAAGTGGATGAAGAGTGAGAACTAAGTGGGAGGGGAATAGGGAGGGCAATGGGGGTGGGATCAGCGAAAGGGCATGCTCCAGGGAGGATATGGGGATTACCTTAGCTGAGACCCTAAGCACACAGGACATGGAGACAAAAACGGCCAACTCTTTGACTGATTAGACTCCAGTGGAGAGAGGGAGAGGTCAACCCACCCACAAAACTTTTGACCGATAATTTACCCTACATATAAGATGTACAGGAATAAAGATGGAGCTGTGATTAAGGGAATGGCCAACCAATGACTGGCACAATTTGAGACCCACACCACAGGAGCGAGCAAACTCTTGACACTATTAACGATACTCTGCTATGCTTGCAGACAGGAAACTCACATAACTATCTTGTGTGGGGCCCCACACAGCAGCATATTAAAACAGATCCTGAGACTAACAGCCAAGCAATAGGTGGAGCTGGGGAGTCTTGTAGAACAGTGTGGGTGTGGGTGGGGGGGAAGAATAGAGAGACCCAGAGGGGACAAAAACTCTACAAGAAGATCAACAGAGGCAACTAATCTACAGGGGGGGGGGGGGGGGGGGGGCTTACAGAGACAGAAGCACCAACCAAAAACAGCATGTATGGTCTAGACCTAGGACCCCTATTCTTATGTAAGCGATAGGCAGCTTGGACTTCATATAGATCACCTAGCAAGTGGGGCAGAGACAGTCCCTGACATGGATTCTATTGCCTGTTTGAGGATCCTAGCTGGGCTGCCTTGTCTGGCTTCAGTGGAAGAGGACAATCTTAGTCCTAATGTGGTATGAAGAACCAAGGTAGGTTGATGGGGGAAACTTTTCAGAGGAGAAGGGGAGGGGGGTAAAGAAGGGAAAGGATGGGAGTTTGGGAACACGTGGAGGGGAGAGATGGGGCTGAGATCAGGATATAAAATGAATAATTTTTTTTAAGTGGAAGGAAGGGATGGAGAGATCACTGAGAGTTTAAAACAGTTACCATGCATGCATGAGGACTCAGAGTTTAGAGCCACAGAATCTACATAATGCTGAGTGGGTGTGGTGGCTGCCAATAATTCCACCCTGGGAGGGTGGAGAGAGGAGATCCCAAAACAATTTGAATAGCAATAATTGCCACATTAAAGAGCTGAGGATTTATCTGGAGGACCTTGCCACAATTGGTAAAGTGAACTGAGATGATTCCTAATATCCACCTCAGACATCCACAAACATGTATATACAGTGCATATGTACCCTAGTGTGCGTGCCTACACACACACACACACACACACACACACACACAGAGAGAGAGAGAGAGAGAGAGAGAGGTGAAGATCAATCTTAATTTTGAAGTGTTACCTTGCACAAAATGTAATAGATGAAACTAACTATGACTTACAGCAGCCCATTAATCTCTAATACCTCTCATTCTTTCCCAAGTTTTCTGGTTTATTTATATAAGTTTCGTTTCCTGTCTTTGTAACATCTTCTAAATTGACATCCTGATCTGTGTCCTTGTGAGCTGTTTCTTCCAAAGGGCCAAGTCTTGAATTTGCCAAACAGATGATAAACATTAGGTGGTAGGAGCATGCTTTTCTGTCCTTCGTTTTTCTATGACACCTGACAGATGGAGCATATCCCCACTGATGACCCAGTGTTTAAATAATTGTGGGTGCAAAGGGATAACAAGGAAGATACTCACAAAGGAGAACCAATAAACAATTTACAATTTGTATTAAGCTAGCTCAGTTTTTTTTTTGAGGGTCTACACAGATTTCTATAAACAGAAATGACAATTTGACTTAGACACACTAGAGACACGCATCAAGCATGTACTGAGTTGATGGTGGCATTTGAGAGGGAAAACAGGCAACAAAAGGTCTCACTTAAGATGTTTTGAACTTCTTTGTTTGAAGTGTCTAATTACCACCATTGAACCCTGCCATTTATCTTCCATGACAATTTCAAGAATAAAGAATAAAAAACAACAGACACATTAAAAGGCAAAACATGAGCTGGTGCTTATGATCTGAGAGCTCCAACATTTAGCCTTGGAGATCATTCAAATTCTTTACTCTGCTCACTTTTTGCCTTGATTTACTTGTCATGTCATTCAAAATAGACAATTGTTAGAGGGTGAGTTTGAAGTCCTTCATTCCTCAGACATAGCTAAGACTGACTAAAGCATCATACAGCCTTAATCAAACCACTTTATATAACTTAACTATAGTTGTTTCATTTCTAAAGCATAATATCTCAAAGCTACTATGAGTATAATAAAAAGTATATCTGTTAAATGGTAGATGTAAGCACATCACATGCTAGTAGGTATAGATCATGATTCACTAAATAATGTTGTTCTACTTGCATGTATTTTAATGAATACCTCATAAATTATATACACATAATATATGGCAGACCAATTATATTATAGACACATGATAAATGGCGGATAGGTAGTTGGATAGACAGCAAACATATGTTTCATTTAAACATATAGTTAATAATTTCATATAAAATTTACTACACTCCTTACTTATGCACTAAAACCTAGTTTTTCTTCATCAATCATATCACAAACAGTGTTTCATCAGATGACACTGTATCAGCAAATGCTGTGGTCAAGGTATGGTTTAATTTTTGTGTTAGTGGTAAAGTCTATTGATAATTTTGGAGACGGAACATGAGGGGACATACGATTAATGTGGCCTGGGATATTAAAGATCCCATTTTTTTTCTAACCAAGTTTAACTATGTTATTTGAAAATATTAGATAAAACAAGGTTAGGCTACTTAAAATATATGGAAATCATTGTTCTAATCCTGCAACACCTATATCTGTTATGCAAAGGAAGACATGGGGGTTTTATTCAATACCATTTACATAATGGCTTTTCCCTTCTATACAATTAGTTCCACTGAAATGCACTTGGCACACAATAGTTGCATTTTTTGCAACCCACATTTAAGAAGGCTTGAAATTAAAAGTACTAGGAGACACATGTCACTGTGATATTATAGAACTTGAGTTGAGGATGCTGCCCATTACATTATAAAGAGAAAATACTTGGGTGAAGAGATCAATTCCAAACACTGAGTCAGTAACCCAAAGTTCATTGGATGAATTGGTTTACTTTATTACACATGTAGTATGATGTGGACAACAAATCACATTTTATTCTTCACACTGTAAACTAGCAAATGAGATTCAAAATTTGGTCTCACCAGTAATAAATGTATGATATCTTAGTTTTATATATTTCATAAAATTGTTGTGTCTTATGGTAATATTTCATTTTAAGACTTTGATTTCAACTATGATTAATTTTGGAAGTCCTATGATTTTTGTGGGGATTTGTTTTAAAAATACATTCTAACTTCTATAGTAAGCTTTGGCATGCTATATAAACATGATAATCAGTAGGAAAATCTTCAGTGGCATGTCCGTCATATGAATATGATGCCTCTACTTTACACGTGACCTGTTTATAACTCTACCTCTTTCAGAAATGAAGCCGGTCAATTTCCAGACAAGAGACAAGAACACTTTTCCTGTATTTCATTCTTGACTATGTTGGATAGCTAATTTTGTCCCTGGGTTTGTTCTTTGACCCAATGTGTCCTACCTTTGGTCCAACTAATAAAATGAAAACAAAAATTCGAGTAGTAATGACCTTGCCCTCAGATGCTAACATTAGCATAGGTCTGTGGTGATTTGAAAGTAAGATGCCTCCATATACTCAGATGTCACCAACACTTGATCTCAAGTATGTATCACCGTTTTTGGAAGGTTGTAGAACTTCTGAAGGGTGGTGCCTCACTAGAAGAAGTGGGTCCCAGGAAGCAGTTCTTTAGGTATATAACCTGGCCATCCCTTATGTCTGATGCCCACTTCTTGATACACAGATTGTGAACAAGGAGCCTGCATTTCTTTCTGCCTCAGGAAAGAGCAAGAGCAAGAACAAGAGCTGTTTTCACTGCCATTGATGCCTTCTGTATCATCACAGTTATATGTTCAAACCATGACCAAAAACAAACCACTCCTCCCTTCAGTTGCTTATTATTGGTTAGTTGGTCATAGAAATGAACAATATAATTAAGGAGTTCCCTGTCTCCCTCAGTAGAGGTGTTTTTGATTCCTTTGTTCATGAGCATGTAGAATGATCACTATGTGTAGAGACAGTATGTACGTTAGCTACATAAAAACTCTTTTGGTGTTGGTGAGATGGCTCAGCAGTCAAAGAATCTGTGTACAATCCCTAGAACCCACATGGTATAAGAAGAGAATAAACAGCAACATACAGTCCTCTGACTTTACATGTGCACCATAGAACATGCATCCAATCTCATAGGCACACACACACACACACACACACACACACACACACACACACACACATAATGTAAGCAAGTAAAATAACATGACAAAAAGAACTGTTTTTGAAGGTGTTTGGAAGCTAACATTGGTATATTACTACCTCTCCAAACTATCATCTACTCTCCCTATTGGTAGGTAGCGTAAGATATTGTACAGTGGATATAGGATGGCACATGATAGTTTAGAAAATTGGCCTCCACAAGAAATAAGAGTACTTGGTTTGCATGTGGCTTGTTCCTCAAATTTTCTTAAAAGCCTCATTCTCTACATGGAAGCACAGAGGGAAGAAATCTTTAAGAGATATAATAGGTGGAAAATTTTAAGTTATTGAGGATTAAGATATTTCTCTTGGGGGGCTTGAGAGAAGGCTCAACAGTTAAGAGCACTGGTTGCTCTTCCAGAGGAACCAAGTTCCATTTCCAGCACTCACTAGGCAGCTCTCAATTGTCTATAACTCCAGTTCCAGGGGATCCAACACCCTCACACAGACACATATGAAGGCAAAACACTAATCAGTTCATATAAAATAATTAATTAAATAATTAAAATATATTTATCTTGGTACTATGAGATAGTACTTATAGGAATAGACTGTTACAAAGGCATGCCTGTCCCTCCCCAGTCACTCTCTAACTTCCTGTCCCACTATTTGATTTCCCATTACACACTTTCCCTCCATGATGCCAGTGTGCTGGAGGTGCTTCCCATAACACCTCTGCTAGCTATGCATCAACCAAGCCACTCTGAGCCCCAAACTTCTACTCTCTTAACCATGTGACTCTATCATATCAAATTGTAGTCTAAAGATTTTTATTCTTGACTACTTAAGATGAGTCTAGTTGCTTATCATACAGGATAGATATTCTGGGAAAGAAAGACTCTGTTGAGTTTATCTGTAGGAATGCCCAATAAGTTCACAAATGAAGATGTCAAAATTAAAATATAACTTTACTAATGAGGGAGAATTCACCTAATCAATATGTAGATTGATATTCATTCAAATCCTATGGCAATTACATTGCTCATCCCTCAGTAAAAATTTCATAACCAAAAGACAGTTTCGTATTCACCAAGGCTTTCCCTCTATTACCCTGGTCCATTATGAATATATCCCAGGATCTGCACTGAAACAGAAAGTTGGTAATTAATTGGTTTACAAATGACTGCTTAAAAAATAAAATGAAACAAAACAAAAAAAATTGCTTACTTAAATTTGTACTAAGCAGTGTCAAGAGCAAGGAAAATATTTAAATAAATAAAAGACAATGTGAATACCACAGTGGATATTCTAATTTTGAATGACTGCTCAGTAATTTTCTAGCTACAGTTGCAAAGTGAATATATACAGACATGTATGTAGATACATAGATGTGGATATATATTTAAATGAGAAATATGATTATTTTACTCAAAAATGTATGATTTTACATGCAACTCAGATTAAATAACTCATCTTAATTTAAGAAGATACAATGAGTTTTGTTAGCACAGTAAAACAGTGATCTTTGCTTACACTACAATGAGATAAAATATTTCTCAATGCACCCTTGAAAGATACTTGAAACTAACATTTCTTTTATGCCAAAGAGACAATAAGTTTATAACACTGCCTTGACCTTTGAATTTCTGACACTCACAAACCCTGGGAGACACTTGCTTTGGACTGAGAATGTGTAGTAAAAACAATGTGAACACTTTGTTCCATAAAAATAAAGCAGTCAGTTTTTTTGTGGTTTTTGCTTGTTTGTTTGTTTTCAATTCTGTAAAATAATGTCCAGATTTAGAACAGCAACTAATGAAAGTATTTATATTTTTTCATGCTTTTCTCCATGGAGCATATTAAGGAGTTTTAACCAAGTTTTTGTCTTGTTAAAAAAAAGAAAGAAAAAAGGAGGGGGTGTCTCTTAGTATTAGACTGGAACAAAACACAGAGACCTAAATGTCATCGTGGATGAATTTCCTGGTTTTATTCTTCATTATTGCATATCTTGAGTAGCTCAAAAAAAAAAAAAAAAGAGTAAGCTTTCAAAAGTGCCTTATATGCTTTCAACTGGGCTTTAGGAGCTGCAGGCACAGCGAACCACATCATTGAAACAAACAAGTTGCCTGATGGTCACATCAAAGACAAGAGCATATCCTCTAGGATTTCCTGTGCGTTTGACTCTGAAAGTTTGAAACTGTGAGACATAAATATGCATTCATAACATCTCACTTAAAAAGAAGCAATGGGAATAATGAGGGCATGTGTAAACGTCATTAAGAATCACACTTTCTGAATATGTTAGTGAGTGGAATATGCTTTGAATAGGGCTCGCCTCACACCACTCAGACACTTTTTAATGGTACTAGAACACTCAGTTTCTTTGATTATGGGTCTTCAGACATGCCACTTGGTTTCATCAAAAAATTCAAAAAGGATTTTGCTGGCTTTCATGTTGTAAATGTTAAACAAATGCTCCCCATCATCACAATATATGCTTTAAACAAATAAATCATATTGAACATGTGATAGTAGAACACATGTTCTACTATCTGTTTATGAAAAAGATAGTCGCACATGTGTGCACCTGACCACATATATAGTCAATCACCATATCAGAAGAGAGATGGAGGTCAGCTCCACCTTGCATCTACAAAATCAAACCTGTGTTTTTGAAAAATTTCAAGGAGATATCTTTATATAAAGGATTAGACTACTGATTGAGAATTTTTTTTCACTCAAGAAGGTAACACTGTTTAGTTACTGGGAGTTCTTTTGTGGAATTTGAATACTGGAAAAAGTATGATTAAAACAAAAATTCAAGGCTGCCTAGATTTTTCAGTGTGTAAAGGTGCTTGCTGCCAAATCCCACACCCTGAGTTCAATCCCCAGAATCCACATGGTAGAGAGAAGCAACTCCACACTTTCATCAAAACATACACACTTGAGCACAATGTTTATACACATAAACAGAAAAGATAAATGAATGCAAAATTCTGAAATTCATAGATCTGGATTTTTATGTTCTAAGAATATATTTGGAGTATTCAAATTTGCCACACCAAATAAATGTTTATCAAACAGTATATTTTTGCTCTGAAAAAATTAATCTGGTGCCATGTGCTTCACATGATAGTGTAGAATGTTCACTTCTATGCAATGACCTGTAGACTTGGATTATGAGAGTGGCATAAATGTGGTTGGAAACATGTTCAAACTTCTTTCTTAGAAACCATTACTCATCTCTTATTGTTATTTCTATAATTCTAAATGTTAGATCATAATGATGATTAAGTCAGAATTGCTTCATACTCTCAATGAATATGGATTCTTTGGTCCCTCTTAGCATGATTCAAATTCCAACAAAGAACTCCCAGAAACTAACAGTATTATCTCATTTAGAGAAAGGAAATCAAAATCATTAGTCTAGTCCTTTAGGTAAACATATCTCCTTAGAAACTTGCAAAAACACATAGAGCTGATTCAGTAGATGCAGGGTGGAGCTGACATTCTATATTTCTAAGAAGCTTTCAGGTTGTACTGAGTCTGTCATATTCAATATTAAGATAAACTTAGGTACTAAAATTAAAATATGGCTTACTTAATGTTAGAATTGGAGAAGGAAACTATTACAGTCTATTCAGTATCAAGCATGAGTTGTGTGTTACCTACTCTTTATATGACACACATGCCACATATTTTACCTTAGATAATATTGTTACCTGTATTACACAGCAATGCCAAGAAGTGAATTCATGTATATGGAAGGGGAAAATGGAGGACAACTGGTGGTATAATCAAGCAATACCAGTTATGCAAGGGGTTTATCTTCTATTTTAAATGTACAAAAAGGAAGCCATATATAGCCAAATTTAAGTGTTTATTAAATTCTAAGCTCTTTTATATTTCCACCACCTACATGGTATACCAAACCCAGAGAACCAATAAATAAGTCCAATAAAACAGGTCCAGTGGGGTCCAACTACAGCGGGCAGTGAGAAATGTGATGAGAGAAATCGTTGAATAAAGGGGCACCCATCATCTTGTGGGCGTCATAAATGAATTTTGGACACAGGACATTTTTTAACCTAGAGACATTTAGGGAAACTAATAACAGATTGAATCAGCAGAGCTCCATGCCTTTATCCATGTTTTTGAAACATCGCTCAGACAACAGGGTGGAAAACTGAGTAACAGAATGTGATCTTGAACTTAGTAAAAGCATTTCAAAACTGTTGGATAAATGTTGAAACCTACACCGAGATAGAACAAGAACTGAAATGTACTTTTAGCATACCAACAGCTCAAATGGTAGAAAGTTTTCTGTAGAATAAAGTATTGGGGGGGTATCAGTAGATTCTACATGCCTTGTGTTTGTTGCTGGCAGTACTTTCTTTATTTGCTTATCTTTTTGTATGTGTCAGAAGTGGTGGAATTCCAGGAAATTTTTCTTACTCTAAGATCTCATATGACTTATTCTGTTTCACAAAGAGAGACACCTATGTAATTTTAATTTTGTCAATAAAGGCTTTTTTTTTCTTTTTTTGGTTCACTTTAATGTACATCAGCTGATTGTAAACTAAAAGTCAAATAGTGTATTATTTGACAATACATTAACAAAAAACAATATATATATAACATTAATTGATTCTAGAAGTGTAAACCATAACTAAGCTATTGTAAAAGGCAAGGTTTAAAAAACAACACAGTTCCTTTACTGTCTAACTTTATATGTGTTGTTCCATTCAGCCACCTATTAAGTAAACAGTTGAAAAATAGTATTCTTGACAATAGGAATAGACTGGTGAACATGCTACAGATTTGCAAAACTTGCATTTTAATAATTGTTCTCATTCACTTTTAGAAGCATTTCTACACCATGTTTCAAAATTTTGTTCACAAAACCTGGAAGTGATATCTGTTAACAGTGAAATTAACATAATAATGTTAACAATTTATGTCTAAGAGAATTTTTTAAAATACTAGTATGTGGCTAGTTGTTTTTACATTTTTTCTTAAAATGATCTAAAGACATACAGCTCTACTTTTCTCTGAATAGGAAGAAGATTTGTCATTTTAAAACCTGAGATTGTTGTGGTTATATATCTTCCATCAGAACAGATCCCCTGCTCTTTCAGAGTGAATGACAGCCACATTTGTATATTTATTGCCTAGTATTGGTAAATGTCACAAAGCAACAAAATAACATCTCAATGAATGAAATTGCTCTATCCAATCCCTTCCAGAAGCCTTGAGTGGTTGAGACTCAGAGTGACCATTCACACTGTTAAAATTCCAATCCTGGATGGGGCATGGTGGTGCACGCTTTTAATCCCAGCTCTTGGGAGGCAGAGGCAGGTGATTCTCAGTGCCAGCCTGGTCTACAGAGTGAGCCCAGGGCATTCAGATATACATGCAGAAAAATCTTGCCTCAAAAAACCAAAAATAAAATAAAATAAAATAAAAATTCTAAGGCCTGTCTGCCAATAGTGAAGGGAGGAAGGGCATGGATTGAAAAGCTTGCAGAGGAAATACCAAAAGCACTTAGGACTCTAAACAAGCTGACACTTATCCATCAAGCCTTACTTCAAACTAAATCCACAAACTGCAAAGGACTTCCAATATCCTCTGAGTAAGTGACAATTCTATATTATTTAGGTAAACTGAGGGATAAAAAAGGGCTTCATATTATAACTGGGAAAGCAAACTATTATATATCCATGGAAGTTCGAGAATGCTTTGTATATTGTCCTCACTTTATTTGACACATACACTATTTATTATATCTTAAATAATTTAGTTATCTCATTATGACTTTCAGATTGGAAACAAAGTCAACTTAGGGAACACTGAAAGGTAGCTATGCAATAAATGTCCCTTCAGTTTAGTCAAGGGAAACTGAAGTCATTCACTTATAATGGGTATAGTCCAAGATTCTGTTTGCCAGAAATAGTTTTCAACCCCTGATCTTCTCCCCAAGGTCTATAGATCCTTGTCACTGAGTACTAGGCTTAGTGTACTCTTTGTATTCAAAACAGACTTACAGAATTCTCTGATGGGCAAGCTTCAACAATTGCCAGCATATTTAGGTCTGATTGTCGTCCTAAGCTTTTCAGGGTGAAAGTGCTAATTTTGGCTTCAAGTGTAATAGTCACAACTACAAGCCAGGACTCTAACGTTAGATTTCTTGCACAGCCTAAAACAGAGCAGACTGCCGAGAGGATTGTCTACTGGAAATATAGTGAAAACTGTAACACTTATGTGAATTGTGGTCATGTCTTGGGTTTCTTACAAAGCTGCAGTGAATCTATTTTATATGAGAAAGGAGAAGCTATTCCATATAGTTTAGAAATTACATGACATTCCTGATTAGAAGGCTCCAATATTCTGCAAGACATCTTTGGAAGAGTCAAAAGCCAAGCATTTTCAGCCTATCTTTTTTAAACTAGCATGATTAATGCAAAAAGCAGGATATGCTGATCCTATTTGGAATGCATCAGTAGGCTCTAAGATGTTTTCATATGATGTATAACTAAAAAATTAAAGCCATCATACTATTTTATATGAAATGAATTAACCAATATATTTCCATTAAATTTCCATTTAGAGCCAAATCAGGTTTATATAAGCAAATTCTAAGTGGAGGAATTTAGAAATGATAAATAGTAGTACCATGTAGACTTCCAGGACTTCAGAAATACAGTATTAGGATGTAAGTTTTCATTTGAGTTTCCTGTTCTCCTTCACCATCAACCAGAAACTCATGGCTGCATGTCTTTCTTTCTTTAGTGGAAGAGGAGGGAAGAAACCTCCCATTTCTAGGATAGTTTTAATTTTTCTAGGTTTATATATTGTCTGTTCTTGCTTCCCTTTTTATCCCTTTTCAATTATTAGCATCTTTTGAGCATTTAGCATTTAGTATCATCATACACCTTACTATGTGTTAAAGACACCTAAATAATTTAACTATCTGTGGTCTTCTGCTGGGCCATGAACTTTTTGTGACAAGCATTGAAGACAAGAAACATACTGTACACTACCACAGGTGCATTTACAGTACACATATACCCAGTGTAGAAAGTTGGTCACTGGTTTTTAAAGGAAGTGTTGTATGTGATGGATTCAGTCAACAAACTTGAGAATGAGATCTTAAAAGAGTAAGACAGGAATTGTGATAAAGCTTCTGAATCAGACTTACTAAGATGAGAATCGCATATTCATTATAATGCTACATCATACATTAGTGACTTAGTTTCTTTATGTAAAATGAGATAATTACCATACTTAGACGTCCTACTATTGAAAAACACTAAAACATATTAAAATAAAAACATATAGTGATCATTGAAGTGTAAACATTCAAACTATATAAACTCTTACTTTGAATTTCACTACTAATAGAACAGCTGCACTCAGAAATATTACTGAGAAGTGCAAGTAATTTGGAGGCTCTCATGAATATCTCCGAAAACAGAAAAATCACAGCAATCTACATTTATTGAAAAGCTAGCACTGCTGAACAGCTACACTGTAGGGCCTGTACTACTATCACTTTCAATTCTCACAGCAAGAGCCAGTGAGTAGGACTGCTCAAACATCACTAGCTTGATAAGACCAAGGAAAACAAACTAAACTCATCAAGGCCCCACTTGGGAGAATGTATATCACTAGGTCACATGAGAAGTTACTTGAGGTGGCAGAAGATATCTTGTGTGTCAAATATGAATGGATTTTTTTTAATTGAAAAGAAATTTATTTTGTGAATTTCACATCATGCACCCTGTTCCCTCCCATCTCCCACCTCCCCCCAGACCCACCTTCCACCCTTGCAACCTGTCCCAGCATAAAAAATAACAACTCATTGTGGAAACTCCAGTGTAACTCAGTATGTCCCACAATATTCTCCATTGTCCACACATTCTGCTTGCAAATGTTCATTATAATGACTCCTTGGTCTGGTATGAGGCCCGTGGTTTCCACTACTCCATCAGTATTTGAATCTCACTGGAACTCCTCTCAGATATGCCCTAACTGTCCTCTGTCATGGAGATCCTGCAGTCTTGGGTTGTGGAACTTTACTTCAGATACTTATGAAAGAGAACCCAGGAGAGGGAGAAGTCTGTTGTCTTTGACAAGTGGTATTTGTCAATAGGGGATACAGGGAGGCACAGAAAATACAGCTTATTATTCAGAGAAAAAACTGATTAATGTCTCATGGGGTCTTACTTTACTGATCATTTTGTGGCCCAGATATGTCTCTAAATAAATAGTGAATTAAAAAATATTGAAAACACTTTAAAAACCTCCGGATTGTTTAAAATTTGAGATTCTTTTTAGCTGCTAAGCAATACTACCTTTGATTATATTATCTTATATTGAAGTACTTCTAGAATTTGTTTGCAAATTGAAATGACCTTTCTTTCTGAGATTTGTAAATTACCACTGCCAACAAGACTTTCCTAAAGACTGAATCATTAGGCTGCAATGAGACCCGGGAAAAGGTATTGTTAAACTCACAGGAGATTTTAATGTGTGCTTAAGATAAAAACAACAGCTCTATTTTAATGTTCTTCTGTGGGGTGATGCTTTTCAGATGTAATCAATGAGTCCACCCTCTGAAATATGAATTTATAACTAATAGGGTTGCAATCTATATAGACCTTTAAAATATGGTTGCAAACCTATAGATATCAAGGAGTTAAAGACAAAAGGCTGAAGAATCCTTTTTAGCAAATGCATACCTTGTGCTACAGTATGGAAGTCATTAAAGAACAAATATATTAACATTACCTTTCATTTATGGATTTTTGTAAATTACCATAGATATTATGTACACACACACACACACACACACACACACACACACACACACACACACACTGAGATATAGTTCAATTGGGATGTGTCTGTAAATAGAAAATTTTAGACCAAAAATCAGTCTTACTATTTCCTATCTGCTCCTTTATCCTCCATAACCTTTTAATATTTTCCAGATTATCATATAATTACATCAGTTCCAGTTTTCCTTTCCTCTGTCCGAACTCCCCCATATACACTCCTCATTTGCTTTCAAATTTATCAACTTTTTTTCAATAATTGTTGTTCCATATGTGTGTATCCATCCCTAAACACATCCTCACTTTTCTCAGACTTAGATACAGAGTAAGTGAATGTGTAAATTTGCCAAGGTCATTTACTTTCAAACCTTAGATAATTGTAGACCTTCATGAGGGTTTACTATAAAGAGACCTGGATATATTCTCCAAACCAATCAGACTTCATTGTGAACATTAATGTCCGTGAATTGAAATGCTCACCTCCCTAAAGGAAAAACTTTCTATAGGCAGAAGGCAAACCAAGGAGTCCTTAGTCAGAGGCTAAGCATCCAATTGTGCTTCATGCTTTTATCCAGGACACACCTGTTCCTAATTGCTTTCTCTATTTCTATTTATATTTTTAGCCTGGAGAAGTGCTGGAAAGATTAATTACAGCAGTTAATGTTTCCATTTGAAAGGAGATGATACCCTAAAAGTAATAATATTATTAAATTTAATGGAACTAAATTGCTTTAAAAGAGACAAATGCTACAATCCAGTATCTCATTGATGCCCTGGAAAACTGCAATATCTCATATTGAGTCATCAAGATAAAGTAATGTGGTTTTTTTTAATTCTCCAATTCTTGAATAAAATTATTTTATTGAGTCTATATTATGAGTACCTAGTGAAACACAGGTCTAAGTGATACATCAATTGCTGTGGACAAGCTGATGAGAAGTGAATTAATTACTCAGTCATCTCAAATGTCACCCATTTACAGTACACGTGACTTCTGTGATCTCACTAGCAATTTCAGAACTAAAGGTATTCATTCTGAGAAGGGAACGATTCATTCCTCAATAGTTACATATCAATGAAGACTCAGTGTCCTGCCTGAATGGAAATATATTCTTGTTCTCTGTTCTTCCTGTGAGACAGAAAATTTTATTAATGTATGTAGATCATCCATATTTGGATTCACACCAATCTGAAAGGTATTAGGGGATGGGGAACGAGACTCGGTTTGTAAGGCCACTTTCTAGATTAACATGAGGACCTGAGTTTCCACCCTGCTTGGCACTTATAACCCCATTTCTGTGAGTGACATGCAGGAAGATCACTGAGGTTTCCTGGACTCCACCATAGCCATACTCAGTAGCAAAGCTTTTCTTGAAAAATAGGATAAATAACAAAAAGGGTGGCAGAGCAGTACACAGGGACCTTTCTTTGGCACTTATACCCCACCATACACACATACATATATACCACACACATGTATACATCAGCCTTTCTCCTATATACAATACAAAGTACATCAAAAAAAGTAATGGAAAAAGACAAGGATTAAAGTGAATTTAGCACAGTAGACAATACTGTAAGGATCTGATTTCCATGTTTATTTGCTATGTATACTTCTACAGTAGCCAAATATCTCCTTTACTCAGCCCAGTCATCTAAAGTTGGGATGGTATAAGTAAGTTCAGATTTACGGGGGATTTCTGTGAATAATAAATGGGATACTGTCATTGAATACTTAACATCATGCTAGCTATTCAGTACCATTCCAATAAACATTATTCACATGATTAAATCTAGTTTTACTATACCAGCACGCCCTTAGGAAAAAGCAAGCCATGGAAGTTGAAGAAGGCAACACGGGGCCTCTGTCAGATTAGGGCTTACCTGTTTGTTACTTGATGGCCAGTTCTCTCAGCTCCTAAATGTGGTGCTATCTGTCAAACACTGACTGCTTTATACGTCTTTTAGAGCCTAATACACATATTAGTACCCAACCCTGAAAGATGAAACTCTGGAAATGTGCTTCAATCCATCAATAGTAAATATCTTAGTGTGGGTATGAGACTGAATGTGTGTGCACACATGTGTCAGATGTGCATGATTCTGGAGGCCAGAGTTAGTGTTAAGTGCGTTCCTCCATCACTCATCACCTGCCACTTCGGTTTTTTTTTTTTTTTCAACCAGGATCTCTGACTGAACCCGCAACTCGACAACTAGGCTAGACTGGCTGGCTAATGGACTGCAGGGACCCATCTGTATCTTCCTCACCCTCCTTTGCCCCATGCTAGAGTTAGATAATTCTTGCTGCTCCTGGCTTATACTTGTACTCTAAGGACTCAAACTCAGGTCATCTTGCTTAGGCACAAGCATTTTACAGCCATAATGGTCTCTCAAGTTCTTAAAGGGATTTCTAACTACAATTAAATAACACCTTTCCTTTTTTTTTTTTTTTTTTTTTTGGCTGGGTGGATTGAGAGTGTGTGAACAAAATGTAGATTCATCATTTTAGTAGAATATATATAAAAAAAGGAAGAAAATGAGAGAAAAATGTTTGTTGTAGCCTTTATAACAAAATATGTCTAGATCTTGCAGATTTATGAAGTATTCTACCAATAGACATAATTTTTAATTGAAAATAAATTAGGTCTGAAGATGAGGAAATGTTGTGTTTTCCCCCTCTGAGGGCTTTGTTCTTCAGCTAAAGTTTATTGATGCCATCATGGGGAGAATTTCTTCAGGAGCCCTTTACTCTGATGTTTGGAGAATCCAGCTACTTATTTCATAACATGACATTTTAATTTATTAGCATTCCAATTAAAAACATAATTTATCTATAACCTTCAAGTTTATTATTTATACTGCACCTTCTTAACTAATAAATCATTTGTAATTGACTATGATACCAAAAGCTAAATACCAAGCCCTACTAGAATATAAAAATGACAGCTATGCAAATAGATCTGCCTCTCTTGCTACATATTAAGTTACAGAAAAGGCTAAAGGCTTAACAATTTGTGGAAAGATGCAAAACAGTCTTGTGAATAGCTGTCACTAACTGGATATCTTCCATTTCCAGAGAAATAACGTTACTGTCATATTGCACAAATGAGAAGTATAGGTGCTCAGAATTTAAGAAACTTGTTCCAGAGCACACAGACTTACTGTGATGGGACTAGGACTCAAATTATGAATATCTAGCTAATAAAACATCACCTTTCTTCCAACATTTATCTTCTAAACCCAAACGAAATCATTATACACTTTCTTAGCATGCCTTCTCCTTAATTCACAAATTGTATCATATTACATAATATGGAAGCAAAAATAAGTGTCAATCTTTGGATTACAGTTTTTGGATTTTGAAAAACAATGAAAGTAATAAAATCAATACACCCACCTCACATATCCTTATACATATTCTTATATCAAATGCCTCATATCAGCAAATATGAATCACTACAGAATTAAACCCTACAGGATTCCTTGGCACAAATAATATTTATTTTCACATTTAAGATCTTATTACTGGCCCAAATCAGCTTCTGAGTATGTGTGCCCATTCCTAACCAAGGTTAGAGTTTACAAACTTGCTGGCAGAACTGGCCTGCTACAGCTAAGAGAAGTTTATAGAAATCACTGGAATTGTTGAAGTGTCTTGGGCCTGATATAATCACAGCTAAATCTAAACCAACTTCTCAGGATAGGAAAAAAAAAAAAAGATACTGTGTGGAATATCCAGGAAATACCTTCTACACTTTCTTTCTATCTTTTAAATTTTCAAACCAAAATTTTAAAGAAGTCTAGAAACAAAAGAAACACGTGCATAATGACAATGAAAGTGTATTAACAGTCCTACCATGATGTTCCATATAGACAGAAGATATGAGAATCTGGTGTAAAGATAGTGAGTGATCTTGGTTCAATTTTAACAAAAACAAATTAATTTGTTTGAAAATTGCTATGAGTAATTGCTTGATGTGAAACTATTTTTGCATAGCCATACCACAACTCATAAGAAAAAACAATCAAGCAAACTGAATCCATCTTTGTTCCTTCTTTTATCTCTTTTATTATGTGAAGACTGGAAAGATGACTTCAGCTATGTGGTGAGATTTCCAGAGAGGTGACCTAGAAATGTGACTGGTAGCTTTTTGCCTTTATTTGGACAAGTTAAGTTTCTTTCAGAGTAACTTCAATATACTTTGGCCTTGCTTTGACTCAAAGTGATACAAATCACTATAATATAACATTAGAAATAAATAGTGGGAGTCTCCCCTTCCTTGGGCACTTTTGACCACCAGACCATGAGGGTGAGGGGATCAGAGGAAGGGGGCAGGGTTCAGATAGCTCTGAGTATGACAGAATGACTGACTTCCATGACCAGCTTAAGTGAGGTGCCTCAACTTTATTTGGGGTGGGCAAAGATTATATAAAACTTTGGGGAGTTGATATGGATTCCCTCAGGGCAGGTGTACATCATAGGCTGGGTGTAGGAATAAGTTGTTGTGAAATTCAAATACTGATTTCTATTACCCACCCCATATCTGGTTGCAATCCTTGTATTTAGAATCTCCTGTCTGAATGTTGTGTAAACAGTGCTCCCCAGTTGTCCCCTGATAAGCCAATAAAGCTGCATATAGGCAATCATTGAGCAGACAAGAAAATAAGGCTGGACTTCCTGCATCTCAGGGGAGGAAGACTGAAAAGAGAGGAAGTAGAAGGATTCACAAGAGGCCAAGCAAGCAAGGCAGGAGAGACCAGAAGAAATTCAATTGAAGCAGACAAGCTACAAAGTGCAAATATCTCTTGGAATTTACCTGGGGGGGAAGCCCAATTAGCTTAGTGGGTTAAGAACAGAGTAATAACTGCTCAATTTTTGTGTTGTGAAACCTTTTTAACAAATAATATAATAGAGTCTCAATTAATTGGTTGATAGATTAAGAGAGAAAATGGGAACCAAACACAATTATACAAAGTTACATGAACTGCTGGGGGCTTAAGGTTCTAGGAATGCCTCATTTACATGGAGAGGCATTCAAGAAATCCCATGTTCTTGCTGGGTGGGTTGTTATCTGCAGAAAGGAAGCTGAACCTATAATTTCACTAAGGACTAGGTGATATTCCTCAGGTAGAGGATGTGGGGCTCAGGCTCCCCAGATAAGGTTAGGCAGATCAGAGGAAGACCTACTGGAAAGGGAGTCCTCCATTTTCTGCCAAGTGCAGGGTGGTCCAGTCACGCTAGACTATGACCTTAGCAACAGGGTCTTCCAAAAAAAGATTTTTGTTTTTTGATTCTCTTCTATGATTTTTTTTTCATGTGGTTCTTCTGGTTTTATGGTCATATTCTGCTATATCCACCACTGTGACTAATTCGAATGATTCTAGTCCTGTCCAATGCTTTCTTCAACTTTCCTTTTTTGCATACACTTTAAGAGAGTGGTTCTCAACCTGTGTGTCAAGGTCCCTTAGGGAGTTGAAAACCCTTTCGCTAGGGTGGCCTAAGGTCATCAAAAAGAATGTATATATACATAACAATCCATAACAGTAGCAAAATTGCAGTTATGAAGTAGTAACAAAAATAATTTTATGGTTGGGGGGGTCACCACAACATGAGAAACTGTATTAAAGAGTCACAGCATTGGGAAGGTTGAGTCACTGTTTGAGAGTCACTCCTTTAAGGTATATTAGTCTGTTGTGCTAGCTAGTATTATGACAAAAGCTTCAATTACTGGGGTTTAGGGAGGCCTGTAGTGAAGTGTGTGGTACATTATTTTTTTTAACATTTATTTATTAATTCAAGTTACATCTAGATCACAGCCCTCTCCCTCTTACCCTCCTGGTCCCACTCTCCCACTCTCTTCTCCGTCTATCTCCTATTCTTCTCCTTGGGTAAGGGAGGCCCTCCCACATATTAACCCCCCCTCAGTTCATCAGTCATATGAGAGCTAAGAACTTCCTCTTCCTCTGGGCCTGACATGTCAGTTCAGCTAGGGTAAAGTATCCCACTAACATGCAACAAAGTCCATGACTGAGACTGCTTCAACACCCCAATTGCTAAGGGATCTGTATGAAGACCAAGTTGCCTATCACCTATATTTGTATAGGGGAGTCTAGGTCTAGTCTAAGTTTTTTCTTTTTTTCTTTCTTTCTTTCGTTTTTGTTTTGTTTTGTTTGTTTGTTTGTTTGTTTAGGGTTTCAGTCCCTGTAAGCCTCTAGGGGCCTTGTTGGTTCGTTGATCTTCATGTGTTGTTCTTGTCCCCTCTGGGTCTCTCTATTCATCCTTCCCCTCTTATAGGAAACCCAGAGCTCCAGCTAATGTTTGACTGTGTGTCTCAGCATCTGTTTTGATTTGCTGCTGGGTGGAATTTCTCATAAGATAGTCATGGTAAGTTCCTGTTCCTTTGGGTCTTTGGGTTGTTGGATAGTTATCCTGTACTATATGACTAAAATCCAGTTATAAGTGAATATATACTATGTGTATCTTTCTGGATCTGGGTTAGCTCATTCAGGATGAACTTTTCTAGTACCATCCATTTGGTTGCAAAATGCATGATTTCTTTGCTTCTGATAGCTGATTTCCATTTTGTAAATGTATCACAAATGTTTTATCCATTCTTCAGCTGAAGGACACCTGGCTTCACTCCAGTTTCTAGCTATTACAAATGAAAGTACTATGAACATAGCTGAGCCAGCATCCTTGTGTTTATGTGAAGAATCTTTTGGATATATGCCCAGGTGTGGTAAGCTAGATCTTGAGGTAGAACTAATCCCAATTTTCTGAGATATCACCAGATTGATTTCCAATGTGATTGTACAAGTTTGCACTCCCACCAGCAAGGTAGGAGTGTTCCCCTTTCTCCACATCCTCACCAGCATGTGCTGTCACATGAGGTTTTTTTACATCATCAATTCTGACAGATGTGAGATGGAATCTCAGAGTCATTTTGAGTTACATTTCCCTGATGATTAAAGATATTGAGCATTTCTTCAAATGTCTATCGGCTATTAGAGATTGCTCTTTTGTGAAATCTTATTTTAGTTCTACTCCATTTTTTTTGATTGGATTATTTGGTTTCTTGGTGTTTAATTTACTGAGTTCTTTGTAAATTTGGATATTAGCCTTCCATCCAATGTTGAGTTAGTGGAAATCTTTTCTCAATCCATAAGCTGCCATTTTGTTCTAATATCATCCGTTGCCTTACAGAAGCTTTTCAGTTTCACAAGGTCCCATTTACTGAATATTGATCGTAGAGGCTGAGCTATTGGTGTTCTGTTCAGGAAGTTGTCACCTGTGCCAATGAGTTCGAGGCTTTTCCCCACTTTCTCTTCTATTATATTTAGTGTGTTCAGTTTTATGTTGAGGTCTTTGATCCACATGGACTAAGTTTTGTGCAGGATGATAAGTATGAGCTTATTTGCATTCTTTTACATGTCGACTTCCAGTTAGACCAGTGGAATTTGTTGAAGATGCTGTCCTTTTTCTGTTATATGGTTTTGGCTTCTATGTCAAAAATTAAGTGATCATAGGTGTGTGGGTTCATTTCCGGGTCTTCAATTCAATTCCATTGATCCACTGGTCTGTTTCTATACCAGTACCATGCTGTTTTTATTACTATTGCTTTGTAGCACAGCTTAAGATCAGGGATGGTGATGCCTCCAGATGTTCTTTTATTGTACAGGATTGATTTAGCCATGCTGGTTTTTTGTTTGTTTGTTTGTTTGTTTTCTTGTTTTGTTTTGTTTTTCCATATGAAGTTGAGAATTGTTCTTTCAAGGTCTTTAAAGAATTGTGTTGGTATTTTGATAGGGATTGCATTGAATCTATATATTGCTTTTGGTAGGATGGCCATTTTTATTATGTTGACCCTACCTATCCATGAGCATGGGAGATCTTTCCGTCTTCTGGTATTCTCTTCAATTTCTTTCTTCAGAGACTTGAAGTTCTTGTCATATAGGGCTTTCTCTTGCTTGGTAAGACTTACCCACAGGTATTTTATGTTATTTGTGGCTATTGTGAAGTATGTTGTTTCCCTAATTTCTTTCTTGGCCCATTTATCAATTGTGTAAAGAAGGGCTGCTGAGGTTTTTGTTTTTGTTTTTGTTTTTTTTTTTTAATTAATGTTGTGTCCAGCCTCCTTGCTGAAAGTGTTTATCAGCTGTAGAATTTCTCTGGTGGAATTTTTGGGTCACTTATGTGTACTATCATATCATGTCATCTGAGAATAGGGATACTTTGACTTCTTCCTTTCCAATTTTTATCCCCTTGATCTCCTTTAATTGTCTTATTGCTCTGGCTAGAACTTCAAATACTATGTTGAAGAGATATGGAGAGAGTGGGCAGCCTTGTCTTGTCCCTGATTTTAGTGGAAATGCTCTAAGTTTCTCTCCATTTAATTTGAGGTTGGCTATCAGCTTGCTGTATGTTGCATTTATTATGCCTGCTCTCTCCAAGACTTTTAACAGTTGTTGGATTTTGTCAAATGATTTTCTTCATCTAGAGAGATGATCATGTGGTTTTGTTTGTTTTTCTTTCAGCTTGTTTATATGGTAGATCATGCTGATGGATTTTCTTATGTTGAATCACCCCTCTATCCCTGGGATAAAGCCTACTTGATCATGGTATACGATACTTTTGATGTGTTCTTGGATTTGGTCTGCAAGTATTTTATTGAGTATTTTGACATCTATGCTCATAAGGTAAATTGGTCTGAAATTCTTTTTCTTTGTTGAGTCCTTGTGATGTTTAGTTATCAGTGTGAGTGTGTACTCCTGGAATGAGTTTGGAAGTGGTCTTTCTGTTTATATTTTGTGGAAGAGTTTGAGGAGTATTGGTATTAGCTCTTCTTTGAAGGTCTGGTAGAATTCTCTGCTGAAACCATCTGGTCCTGGGCATTTTCCAGCCTCCTGGCTCCTTCCCTTCTTGAGTTTCTATCTTAACATCCTTGGATGATGGAGTGTGATGTGGAAACATAAGCCAAATTAATGCTTTCCTCCCTAAGTTGCTTATGCCATGCTGTTGTATCACAGCAAGAGAAACTTTACCTACGGAATCTACCCTATCTCAGTGTCTATGACTCAAATATGTTCTTTGAACACATGATTTGCCTCCAAAACTCCAAACTCATGTTTACAGCATTGTTCTTGATATTCCCACATGAATATTCAAAAGAAATACAGTGTTAATGCACTGAAAGCAGAACTCAGAATTTTTATTTTTCCATACATACAAGCCATCCCTTTATCTATATAAGTGGTAATATAATACTAAAAGAAAGGACTGAGAATTAGAGGTCAATAAATTTATTGACCTTTAATTCTCAAAAATACCAAGTAAAGAGTGTTTCCTTTTCCTTTCAATGTATGCCTGAACTTTGGGGTTTTCTCACTTCTCTTATTTTCTCGTTGTCAGAATAACAAAATACCTTCTCTTCCATGAGCCACCTAAATCTTCACATACATACTAGTCTCTGATGCTTCTGTGCATAACACGCTAAACTCTCCTCAAAATAACTATGAAGTATTTATGAAACACCTTTCATAAAACCAGTTGCAAATCCTTCAGGACTTAACCACCGCATGTGGAAAATGGCCTAAACTCATCTCTTAACTGAAGAGTCCCAGTGACACCTGACCCTAGCTGTATTCTAGACTCATCTCATTCTATTCTACTCACAGTTCACAGCTATCTAAAGATATTAAATAGCTTAGTTCTTCTACTAAATTTAACTTGCTCTCCAATAAAGTGATGTGCATTACCTCCTAGTACCACATATCCAACAAGGTGCTTTGCTATGCCTACTTAAAATTGACTGCTGAGTCCATGAACAAATCAGTAGAAATAAATGATGGCAACAAATGGAAATTTTTATGCATTTATTTCTTCAATAGCTCTAGAAGAGAAAGTTCAATTCAGGGAATATTTTCCTGTCCTTTTCAGATTATTTTATGATTCTGGATAAGTAGTTGCAGATCAATTTTCTGTCAAAAGGATGCAGAGATTTGATTGAATGATCAATCTACCCTGAGTCAAAACTGGGTTGCTTGCATGAATACTGAAAGCCTCATTACAACTGCATGAGAAGTGGGTTTGCTCAGACATATGAGACATTCAGCAAAAGTCCTATTGAATGCAGATATGCTTACTTTCCTTGTATTCTGTTGGCTTTCAAAAACATACTACTGGGATGAATCATTCTTTGTAATAGCTCCTAAACTTAAAAGGATGCTGGAATATTAAGCAGAGTATGAATTTTATAGTATGACTGACGAATGGACTTCTTATGCTATTAGAAAATATTTTTGTGAGGTCCAGAGGATGCATGCAGGACAAAGGCTCATATGTAAGATTCTGAAAACAATGTGAAAATTAAGATAAGACTGAAAGATCAATAAATTGGTACAATGTGCTTCAAGGATGGCAATGAATTCACCAAAACCTATAGAAGAAAAATACACATGGATTAAAAATGGACATCAATATTAAGCAATGACATGTATAGGAGGAACATGTACTCTGAGACCAGGCAGAACAGGGTTTGCCTTCCTGATTCACTTTCTTTGAGTTATGTCTGAGCAAGTCACTAAGCTTTGCTTCTACAAATGAGAAGAACCAAGGCTTGAAGAACAATGCATTGTCTCAAACAGGCACTGTGAGGATGAAATAATTCAATAATAGGTATAAAGCATGTGCTACCTTGGATTCTAGCCTGAGTGCCCAATTACTCATGCAATGAGTGCTGAGAAGCATGGGATGACAGGGAATGAGTTAATGGAACGGAGAGTTGCCCAAGTACAATGTTTGAATGCTGATTATCAGAGAATCTGTAATTCTTTCAGATTTTGAAAGTATTGCTAACAGAAAACTAATTTTTCAAATGGTTCTCAGTTGTCTCTTTCTGAACACTGGGAGAAGGCAGCAATTCATGTAGATGCAAAGTATAATTGTTTTTATATCCTTTTATTTTAACTGTACTACTTCATCTAAATTTTGAGCACCCTCATTTATTTTTCTTTTAAAACAGAAATAGTATTGACAGCTAAATAATTAACTTGGTTTAAGTATGAGATAAGTTAAATGCATAAAAATCATTATGTTTTAAAGATCTGATACCAATATCTACAAAAGAAATTGAAGCAATGTGCCAGGGATAGATGTGACTGCTCATTTTCCAAAGAAATGCAAAGGAGGGGAGGGGTTTCACAAATTTAAGGTATCTGTGAAAATACAAATGTATAAATTAAAGGGAAAGTCAAGATAGTTATATATAACTGTATAAGTAGAAAGAGATGTTATATTTTTTCAGTCACTTACCACTTATATTGCATAACAATGGTGAGAAAGACAATATCATCTGGTTTTGTCATGGAAACATAGTAGCATTTACTTACAAAAACCTAAGAGGTTCACTCATTTAAAATGATATGTTGGGCTGGAGAGATGGCTCAGCCGTTAAAGGCTAGGTTCACAATCAAAAATATAAAATGATATGTTTTTTTTAAAAAATAGTTCTTTTTTATTCTTTTGAAGCTCCATATATTTATACTATGTATAATGATCATATTTGTACATCACTACCTACTTTCTTCAATTTTCCCTATCATCCTCATCGTATCTCCTTCCTAACTTCATGTCTTCTTTTTCTTTATTATTTATTTATTTATTATTAATAAGCTCCTAAGTCCAAGTATTGCTGACCATATGCAAATGGGAGTGGCACCGTCCACTGAGGCATGGACAACCTACAAGCAGCTATGTCCCCAAAGGACAAGGATTCTACCTCCCTCGGCAGCCATCAAGTACCAATATCCCTTGAGATGATGGCAGAGTCCCTCTCACGCACATGGTGAAATTTTGACTGGTTCAGCCTTGTGCACATAGCCGTGGCTGCCGTGAACTGATGTATGCAGCATCTGTGGCATGCCCAGAAGTCAGCATCTGAAATGACTTTGTCTTCTAATCACAAAGCACAGAGACACCAGGTGTATCAGATTTCACCCTGTGTAACATGGCATGCTGTTGTATGCTTTGCTTATAGTAAGCTTTACTGCAAAAAGAGTTCATTCCTAAATCATGATAAAAAGAATCTCAACTCTAATCTCAGTAACATTGTCAATATTTGTTAGGAAGCATACGTGCTCTAATTATGTCTACAAACTAATGTATGACAGCAGTGGAACAGGTTGCTTTACTCCAGCGTCACTATAAACATGTAAGTGAGTCATTATCCTTTTAGAACAGGGTAGATGTAAGGTCACTGGGCAATAAGAACTTTTAAACTCCATTATAATTTTAGAGGATCACTGTTGGGAGTAGTCTACCATAAACTGGATGTCTTAATGTACTGTGTCATTTTGGTTGTATGTATGCATAAATATTTATGTATACATAAATCCATGCATGTAAAAACATACTAACTCCATGAGGTGCTTTGAATGAAAATAACCTTAAATTGCTCACATATTTGAATGTTTGGTCCCCAGTTAGTGGAACGTTTTGGGGAAGAAATACGAGGAGTGGCCTTGCTGGAGGGGGCATGTCACTGAGGGTGGGCTTTGATGTTTCTGAAACCCAAACCAGGGCCAGTGTCTCTCACTCTGCCTGTTAACTTGGAGATAATGATGTGAAGCTCTCAGCTAGTGCTTCAGCACCATGCCTACCTGCTTCCCATCATTAGGATCATAGAATAACCCTCTAAAACTGTAAGCAAATACCCCATTAAATGTTTTCTTTTTTAAGAGTTGCCTTGGTCATGGGGTCTCTTCAGAGCAATAGAACAATAGTACGAAACTCCATTAAACTCCTACAAATGACATGGGATAAACACATACACAGGCCTGAATTTTGAAACTACAGATCAAATAAGATCAAGTAACCACAGTGAGTAGGGCAATCATCCTCCACTCCTTGACAGTTTTGCTCACAGCTGGTACTTTAAAGCTGGAAGCATATTTGACTTTTAAGTCCTACACTACCAAGTTTGAATTAAGACTTTATTCAGAAAAAAAAAAAAACTTTACTATTTGAAATTTCTGGGAGTTGTCTAAATTGTACTTGAAGATAAAATAAGATTACCTCTCAAACAGAGTCCTTTTGAAGACTAAAGTAGGAACAGATGAGAAGAGTCCTGTCTTTGTTGATAGAATTAGCATCTAAGTGGATAGTTGTAATGTCATGTGCTCTAAAGGAGATGGTTTTCACTATTCAAAGACAAGGTAGGTACACAGTTCTCATGCTGTGAGTCCTACCAAAAAGCCAATTTCCTTTTGTGCCTACATGCATGATAAAAGAAAGGGATTCTATTTTATCCACCCCAATATGTCATCGTTCTCACACCCAAAGGTTACCTAAACTCATGGGCCACATGGATCTGTGGGAGCTTCCTGACTCAAAGGTTAGCTGAAAATCCAAGTTTGTTTAAGAGTTAATAACTTGTTAAGGAAGACCAGCAAAAAACACGTGGTTGGGAAGGACAAACACCTTCTTTAGGAAATCCAAATCCAGAGAGGCATCTGCAAAGCCAGAGAGATTAGCTTCAAGGAAAACAGCTATTCCAAGAAACTGAGGAGAAATTAGAAACCACCAGCTGGAGTGAATAAAGAGAAATATGTTGCTGAAAGGTGCTGGAGGAAGCTGTGTACACAGAGCTAGGCATTCTCTCAGCTTTTTCAGACATGCTTATATATTTTTTAAAGATATGTTTTTGTTTCATTATTCCCTCCATTTTTCTTTGGAATCCTTTGGAAAAGTAAAATGAATGACTGTAAGACATGAAAAGGAATGGGGTTGAAAGTATGTTTTGTGATTTCCATTCATCTTAATAGGTATCAGGTAGAATAGATGGAAGCACGTTCCACAAAGCTGCCTGTCTCACAAATTTGAAGGGATCTCACCATAAATCTCACAAATTTAAGCAGACTTTCTTATTTGGAAGCTTCTATAAAGCTAACCACTCCCAGTGTGCTACCTGTATTCTTGAACCTGCACACACGTATGCACACAGAAAACATGAAGCACACTTATGTCCAAAGACATGCGATTCTGGAAATGACAGTCACAGCATTCTCCATGGTGGCTGAATTCGCTTCTTAAGGACTAAAGTGTCTTTTCAAGTTACACAAAATGTATGAACAACTCTGTGAATTGATTTTCTATTTCTGTTAAGGGAAAATTATGTATACATATACATGAATAAACCACATGAATTAAAGGTTGTTTATCTTTCACTATGCCTTGCAGAATACTAAAGAAAGTATTGTTTTTTTTTTTTTAACCTGAATGCACTGAATTCTTGGAAAGGTGATTTGTGGAAAATGAAAAAGATGAATTTTTGAAGTAGGCATGCCAAGACTTGAAAAGAGCTTCAAAAGTTGATGTTTGTTCAAGCTCCTCCTTCCCCTCTTGAGATAATCATCTCCATACATATTAGGGTAGAAAACTGTGTTTAATAGGTATAGTCTTGGTACACAATAAGTGTTTAATACATAGTAAGTTTCTTCCAGAAAATATTTCTTCATATTTGTGCATGTTCCTTATTATTATGAGATACCATTCAGAGAAAACAAGATTAGTTTGAAATGCAATTCCATAAAGTAATTTATCAAGAAGACACAATCTATACAGCTATCTGCAGGTTTTATATCTCCACAATTTGACCTCTTAAAAACACACGTTGAACTAAATGGCAATAGCCTATTGTCTTGGCTGGCATATAGACACAGAATTTATTGAAGACAAGAAAAATGACTGGTGTTTCGGTTAAGATAGAGAATTAAACTGTGCAGTCATTAAGACAGGTCAAATGAAGCGTTCAACTCTCCTGGTTATTCTCAGCAGAACATTTTACAGTGACTGAAGCAGTAGTTCACTAAATATTGTACATGAAACGTTTATTAAACTATATTTAATATTACCTATAACCTAAAAACACCTAATACCTTGAAACAACCCTACCCTAGCCCTTTTGAAAGGATACTAAATCGTGGGTTCTTAGGGCAACTTGTCAGCCCTCTGTCTGCAGGCACGTCTCAAACAGTAATCAGTAATCTGTCTCTGGCATAGTTATGGCAGACTTAAATCAGTTTAGGCTTGAGACTTTCTCCTCAGGCTCAGGCTCTAGCGTTGCTCACCAACTCGTGAGGCCAGGATGCTTCAACCGCTCAGCTTCCGCCCGACTTCAGTCATCTGAGACTCAGGCTGCTGTCTGAACTATCTGAATGAACCACTCAGGATAGGTGCTGTGCTGTGGCTTAGTCCTTGGTCTCGCAGTCTTGCTTTAGCTTTGAGGCTTTGCCTGGGCTAATTCGCTTGTCTGGGCCTTTGGCATGCCCTCGCATGACAGAGGTTACCCTCTCGTTTGTTTTCCCCGAGGTCTTCACTGCAGCCTCAGAGCTCCACTTGCCTTCTTGTGCCTCATTCATTTCCTTGACAGCTCTCTGGCCTGTGGGACGAATATTTTCAGTGCCCAGTTTTCACAAACTTTCTTGAAGCAGGTTCTATGCCACACCTTTTCTGCTGGTCTCCTTGGACTGGATTCTGGCAAGAGTCTCTTGGACTCTGCCTCGCAGTGTATGTGCCGGAGGCTTCTGTCCACAAGCATCTTAATGTCACAGGACCTGTGCTATATTGTTGTGGCCTCAGGGCAGGCAGATCAGGTGTGTTTCGCTTCACACCTCCTTATCTCTTTCTCTCTCATAGGGGCTTTGTCTCATGGGCTTAAATAGGGCGTGGTTCTGTATCTGGCCCCTTGACATGCTCTTATTATTATTTTTTTAATGTTTATTACCTCAAGTTACATCTCCATCACCGTGCCCTCTTTCTACCCTTCCCAGTCTCACTCTTCCACCCTCTATGCCTCCTCACTCCTATCCTACCCCACCACACCAAAAGGAACAGGAACACAGACTTTGTTACCTATTAGTGGGACACTTTGCCCCAGTGGTGCTGCCATGTGGGACCCCAGAGCATGAGGAATCTCTTAGCCCTCATCTGCTCTTTGCCAACTCCTGACACCTCTGCCTCCTCCTCAGTTTCTGCAGCTTTGCAGCCACGCCCCTCAACAAAATTCTGCTGCTTGTATATCAGAGACAGGGTTTCATCAGGGCTCCACCCATTTAGGATCTGCTCAAAGTCTTTTGAAGAGAGGCAGTGTCCCAAAACTTTTTTTCAGTTTCCCCGGCTTTCTTCTTATACCCAGGGCCATAAACTGCCAAGTGCCAGTCCCATCACCATTCCAAAAGCCCTTACTAATTCACCCAAGAACTCCCATTATAAAATATCTTCTTGATAACAGGTTAAATAAACTTTTTATTTCTCTGTAGCCAAGAATTTAGACTGCATAAAAAACAGTATAGGAAACACTACTCAAACAACTTCAATCCATTATTTATTTTCTATACTGCAGTGTATTAGACATTAGTCCAAAAGATTTGATTAGTATTAGTTATAAGGAAACAAGGAAAATGTGATTTTTTTATGTCATGCAACAAATTATTTCTTCCATAAACACAATTTGAATCAAGATGCATTATGTGTCTCAAGAAAGGTACTGAACATTCTCCAAGCCCATATTTTCCTAATCGCACCACCCCCAACAGGTACAGCTTCTTTCCACTCAGATTCAACACAGAGGGATAAAGTTGCTTTCATCTGCCTGAGGAGCTACAGAATTCGTCCCAGGATAATGAGTAACACAAGTCCCTGCCTCCAACTTCTCCTTCTCTACTCAGTTCTAATGTCTCAGAACACAGAAGTCAATAGAGAACAAAAATGGAGATCTCAAGTTCCGATATTACAAATCTGAAGAAAGGCATAGCATAAGACCCCTCTAAGTGTTAGAGAACCCTGCTTTTCAAACTTCATATGTGAAGAAGGGAAATCTTCCCCATGCCATATGTTTATTTCAAGTTATTCACACACACACACACACACACACACACACACAAACACACACACACACACACACACACACACACCACACACACACACACACACACACACACACACACACACACACACACACATTCTGATCCTGATCGCTCTATTTATCTCCCAACCCTTCCATAACAACTTTTTTTCTATATATATATTTTTTCTCATGCTCTTGAGTTTTTGTTTTGTTGTATGCCCTACAGAGTTTAACCAGGACTATTTGTATAATTATGGGTTTAGAATTGTCTGCTGCAGCCTAGGAGGCTCGTCAATAGTATACAACCGGCTACTAGGCCTCCCCATCTCCCAGAATCTGTGTTTCAACTAATTTTTAAGGGAAAAAAAGATAAAAGTTTTATTCAACATTTTAGAATATTATAATCATGGCATAGCATAAATGTTAAACTATTAAAAATACATTTCAGTTTCCCAAACAATTATTGGTCAACTCAAAGAGCTTTGTGTCTTCCTTCACAGATAATAAGCAGATACCTTGAAAAATCATTTACCTGATGGAATTCATTTTCATACAGCAAGGTAGACAAGTACTCAATGATCTTGAGCCACCCTCTCTTTTTAATCCATTAACCCTGATTATCTAGTCATTAGTTACCCAACAATGATAGTAGTATCACAATAAAAACATTAAAACTAATCAATCAAACAGATAATTAATATTTACAAACTGAAATATAACAGGCAATACAATGACACACAATAGACATAATATGAGGTCTGATGGTAAGTATTACTGCCAAGACAGCTACAAAAGAAGTGTGACATAATGTTGATCCTATGTTCTAATAAACTCAACAACTGTACACTAAAAAACACATTGTAATCTGAAAATATTATAAACTGAAAATGCATTCTAAGATATAACTTGCTGAAAGACACAGGTAAACAGAACACTGGGCAGAGCACATGATCACACTGTGAAGGAATGAAGTTTTGATGCCCATTATCTGCAAAGAATATCACTGCACACTGAAGCCCAGAAAAAGAACAAAATTCCCAAATCACAAACAAGGTCTCTTCTTACTGTTTGTCACTGGCACATGTTTCAATAGTGAAATAGAATCACATCATGAAGAGGAAACCACCTTTATCAGAAGGTAGGGTTGGTAATGTTGAGAATGGCAGACATCTGCAATTCTGATGTTTGAGACTACAGGCCACACCCCCCATAAGTTGTGAAAAACAATTCACACTCCCAGTGGCACATGCACTTTATAGTGTTGAGGCAAAGAAATAGAAGCCCAAAAGTAGATGTTGCGAATATGAATTTAACCCAGTTCAAGAATATCTTAGTCGTAAGAATGTACTTAAACTGAAAAAAGTCATCTTTTCTCTTACTTTTGCTATTAATGTATTGACACAAATAAAATGCGATCTGTAAAATTATTTACTTGCAGTTATAAGGACAATTCTGATATTAACAGACAAAAAATAAACTATACTGTCATGACAATGAAAGTGGACATTCTTTTAAAAATTTAAATATCAGATTATCAGGGTAATATAGTGCTTTTTAGAAACCTTACCTAAATGTCCATCTTATCTCACATCCCTAGTGACAGATAGACATCTCAGATCAGTATGACAAGAGCTCTATTATGCATTCTATGCAATAATGTTAAAATGTAATTAGCTCATGAGCTCAGTGCTCAACACTAGGACACTCTAGTCCATATGACAGCTATGAAGACTCCCAGAGAGGTTTTGAGGGAAAATGAAACTTAGCTCCATTGAACACAGCATTACATCACTATAGTGCATGTTCCTTTCTTGTGTCTTGAAGCAGATACAGGCTTGAATATTCCCAAAATCAAGATATTTCAGGACATCCAAATGAGGTTGTACAGTGGCATTATTGACAGAGCACTTTTTGTCCATAAAGGATGAGCCAAAAATGAGACAACTTGTAATACATGATGCAAGCCCTTTTGATCTCTAACAAATCATTTTCCCCTCTGATTTTTGTTTGAAAGACAGTGTTTGAGGTCAGACAGGGAGTGGGGTATTTTTAGCTGACATGTAGCTCTTCTTAAGAAACACACATTTAAGGAAATATTGCTGGCGCATACAAGATTTTATTCTACTTAGTAAATGTACAAGAGGAGTTCAATACTTGTTTGTTGAGTGAATCAATGTCGAAAAGATTAGATGATGCCAGCGCAGAACCACAAGGAGGATGAATCTGGGTGTCTATCTCACACATTACTTCTGATTAAAGTGATTTTATGACAACATGAGAAACATCAAAAAAGACAAAGTATCTAAGTGGGGCATTACTTTGTCTTTAATTCATCACTGATCAAATACAAAATGTCCATTTCCATGTTGGGTTTTATTCCCTGAGCTGAGTTCAATTCACATTTCTCATTGTCTATCTCCTGCATTGTCTTTCCACCTTTCTGTCTTTGAATGGCAGCAATTAACATGACAGAAATATGGGTAAAGTAACAGTAGCATCCTAGCAGGTATACTGGAATTGCACTTCTGTTTTGTCCTTGTGCTTCACAGTGCAAGTTCTCCTCATTCAGTCCTATGAGCCCATCTATGAGAGCTTCCATACTAGTTTCTTTTCTCACAGGAGAAATATGGAAACTCAAAGAACTCGAACAAATTGTTCTATATCATTCGTCTAGTGTGAACACTCGTGATTTCAAACCTAAGGCCTGCTTGCCTCTCGATTGAGTCTCACATTTCACTGCACTGGAGCTAAAAGCCTGAGAGGGCTTCAGAACCACCATTATCCTTTCTTTAACTGCAGCACTTTTATAGGATGCTAACCATTCCTATCATGCCCCTTTTTTTCCGCTTTCCTCTTTACTCATTTAAAGGGATATAATTTCCCAGTGAGCTACGCGCTAAGCAATAGACTACAGTACAATCCGCCCACCAGGAGAAAATGCACTTTCAATTTAATAATGAAAGTCAACGGGAAAATGGGATTTACTTCACAGGAATTTTCCAACTTAGCTGGAATTTGCTCATTGTGTTAGCTAGTAGAAGTCCTTGATATGGGCAGAAATGGCATAAACCCCAAGTCAATTACTGAATAATATTAGACACCTTGGGAAACAGTGGCTGTCTCCTTGTTCATCTATATAGCTCCCAGAGCATGCAGAGTTTGTAGGAGCTGAACTCTGACACTGATAAGTTATTTTTGTCCAAGAAAGGTAAAAATTATTCTCAGTATTAATAGGAGCTAAAAATAAGTGCATTTTGATCTCTGTTACTACGTTAGGTAAGAAGACTGTCATGATAAGTAACAAAAAAAACAATAACAACTGGTCAATGAAGGAAACAGACATAATGTTTTACTTCAGGGATTCTGATTGTTCGCTGTAAAAGAAAGGTGTTAGCTTTCTGATGAGAAGTAAGAAAGTTCACTTTATAAAGATATATCTAAAAATTTTTTTATGTGAAACAAATATTTTAAAGATATGCAGAGATTCCAGGAGTGAGACTGGTTGCTGAGATGGCACAAGGAGTTCAAATAGAAAAAATAGCTTATGCAAAAATCCCAGAAAATAACCCATGCAAATATAAAGAAATGAAACAAGTGAGGTAACAGGTTTATAAGGAGTTCTACAGTGGTTCCACGTTCTGCAGAGAAGTGACCAGACAGGCAGAGATAAGATCACACCTTCTGCTAAGAATCTGCAGGACTCACCTTCTTTGAATAAGGGAAAATAATGCAAGTCTAGTGTCCTGAATAATCTTAAAATACAAATCCAAATACAACCTTTTTATGATTCAGTACATACATTGGCAAAGTGAAACAAGATTATTTAGACCTTTGCAATAACTAATGAGTGTAGATAATTATTGAGATCCTCTTACCATCTAAGTGACATGTCTCAGCAAAATTCATAACTCTACTCCCCAGTGTGGGATTTGAAATGCTACTCCCTAGGTTTGTAGAGATGCCTTAGTGGGTAAATGCTCACCATATAAGCCTGACCCCAGAGTCCATATTACCCACAACTCGCGTAAAAGCCGGACACGATAATAGGTATCTCTAATTCCTTCAGGCCCCTACAGAGAAAGATAAGGTGGAGACAACAGAAATATCTCAAATTCTTGGGCTAGTTATTCTGGTGTGCACAGGGGAATAATAATGAAAGGAGACCCTTCCACCAACAATGTGGAACTTATTCTCTGAGGTACACATGTGCTCCATGACATGTACATGCTCATATTCTCTCTCTCTCTCTCTCTCTCTCTCTCTCTCTCTCTCTCTCTCTCTCCTTCTCAGCTGCCATGAGGCAAGTAACTTTCTTTCATCATGCCCTTCCTCCAGGATTTTATTTTTGCCTTGCCACAGGCCTATCTGCAATACAGCCAAAACCCCAGGAATGGCAATGCATACTCAAACCCCTCTTCAGAGTTGCTTGGCCTAGGGCTTTTGTCACAGCTCCATATAACTAATGCACCTTCTGAAAGCTCAGTAAAGTACACATCAATGCTCTTTGTTCACTTTTCATGTATACATCAGGCACTACAGAGAAGCAAAACCTAGATGATGGTTATTTGTTAGTTGCAGAATTTTTAACTTCTCTATTCTTCGGTATTTCTTGTCAAAACAATTCTGTCAATAATAATACTAACACTTGTTTTACTAGTTATCTTTCAAAAGTACTGGGACTTGGTTTCAATTATCTTTAGATCTCTTGCATGTAGGATTAAACTTTATTCCTGATAAATCTTCAGTATAAACCTGCAGAAAAAGAATACTTTTGAAAATATTTGCAGGAAGATACTACTATTTGATTGTCAGAAATTCACTCGTCATTGCCTGCATTATGAGGGACTGCAGAGTTGCTTCAGGATTTAAGACCTTTTACTTCTCTTGCAGAAAACCCAGGATTAGTTCCAGGATCTGCATAGTGACTCACAACCACTTTTAGCTCCAGGATACGTTCTCAGTTCCAG
>CAJQZJ010036771.1:0-22144 GCA_907164525.1 Lophiomys imhausi
ACTAACAGAATAAAATAAATAAATATGTAAATAAATAAATGGAAATATAATATTGCACATATTAATGAATTTAAACTCTCCTTGGATGTAATAACATTGAAAGAATAAATAACGACAGCTCTATTAGATTGTAACTCAACAATAATTTTCTAAAGTAGATTTTTAATGTATTTCTTAGATGAAGATGTAATAAAGTTATGAAAATTACACAATTTTGCCATAAATCTAGTAAGTCCATAAGATATGGACTTCCACCTAATGATTATCCTATCTTCTATTGCAAAATAGTGATATCCTGTAACCCAAAAGGGGTTTCAATTCTTAACCATATTACCTGGGATCTCATAAAGACAACCTTCATCTACTGTGTCTTATTTTCTTATTTGTCACTAGTCACAAAGTGACTTCCATTACTAAAAAAAAAAAAAAAAAAAAAAAAAAAATGGAAGCACAAAATTGTCAATATATGTTAATATGGGAATCACAGCAGGGTATGGATGCCTGTGATAGTCTGACAAAGCAAATCAACTCCATTTGATGCCTACTGTCCTATAAAGACAGATAGGGAGTCTCACTGACCTTATGGGAATAAGAATCTACTGGGCTCTGTTCATGGCAAATGAGTAAATACACAGAAAGACGAGTAAATGTCCAAGTATGTTTCTTCCTGGTATCACAGTTGCCAAATGAAATAAAGTGGCATGAGAGATGTAGAGAGTCTATTCCAAAGGCCTAAAGTCATTGGGTGGGCTTGGGAAAATGCCTTACTGTGTAAAAGTAATTGTACATGCATGAGGACCAGAGTTCCTATCTCTACTACCCACATCAAGGCAGTACATAATTTGCTGAATGAACATCTGCAACCACAGGACTGTACACGAAAAAGATAAGAGGATCTCTCGACCCATTGGCCAGCCTGCCTAGCTGAGAAAGGACAAGCTCTGGAATCTAGGGACAGACCCTGTTTCAAGAGGGTATTAAATGGAGTAATTGATAATCCCTTTGACCTGTATGTATGCACAGGTTTATACACACAGCCAAGCATAAAGCACACACAGAGACACCTCCCAAAAATCATTCTTAAAGAATAATTGTGACTAATGGAATAAGGTAAATGCACTAGTATTCAAGAATCACAAAAATGATTAAATGATTAAACATTTGACATACTTTAATATATTTTTCACAGATAATTTAACAAATTAGCGTCAATCCTGCAGTTTGCTCACCTCAAACAAAAAATACATATTTACTTTCACAATGAATATATAACACCTGTGTTTTAAATCAGTGTTTCTCACCTGTGGGTCACAACCCTTTTGGGGGATCACATATCATATATTTGCAAGAGTAGCAAAATCACAGTTATGAATTACTAGCAATTAAGTAGTTTTATGATTGGGAGTCTTTAACAACATAAGAGACTGATTTAAAGGGTCGCAGTATTAGGAAGGTTGAGAACCACTGAATAGATTTATTCTGATCCCATTTCCTGAAAGTGTTAATGTTATAAGAGAATAGCTATTTGTTTGCTTTGTTTTAAATCAGGCAAGAGAATCCTTGCAGTAACAACAGACTCACATGGCAAAAACCTTAAAGTAAACTTAAAGAAAATGTCTGCAATTGACTCAAATAACCAGTGGATGCCAATAAAATCCATCTCCATAAAAGGGAACAGAAGTAAATGTATATTGTGTTTTATTATATTCCTTAATGTTATCTAATTTCCAAACAGCAGAAGCAAGGTAATACAAATTCTATTTTATGAGGGCAAATTAAACCTAGTTTGCATAAGTGTAAAACAGTATCTATTTTTACAGTAAAAATACCAAGTCCCTGAATAGTACTTTTATGATGCTGCTTAGCAAGTTTGTACTCCCTTGGCCAGAAGTTACTTTGCTTCTCCAGTAGAACACAGAAAAGGGGGAAAACTTATGTAAAATACTCAGTATTCAGCAAGGCATTCCTACTCTAATGGTGTTTTCATTGATACTGGTTTGGATCACCCTGTACCCACAGAGACAGTCTGGAAGCAGTTCAGGCAGGGGTTCTGTAGAGTCCTTGAAGTTGGCATTACTTGATTAGCTGCATTGTCTCTGGCCCACTTTCATCTTCCTTGTGGCCAAAACAGCCCATGTTAGGTCATTTTTCATAGAAAGACATATGAAGTGGCCAATGCTTCTATTAAAGCAAAATGTATGCCCCATTGAGAACATTAGGTAGACCAGAGTAATTTAGTATTTCTAGCTGATTTTCAGAGTAGATTAGGTGTTAATGCAATATTGCTTGGCAAAGCATTCCAGTAGGTGAATGAACTTGGTTATATATTCAAAATTAGGTTTTGGCCAATTGATTCTTAATTATACAATCAGGGCTCAAGAGATCAAAGTTAATAGTCCTTTCTCTTTCCCATAGACATATAGATACACACACACACACACACACGCACGCACGCACGCACGCACGCACGCACGCACACACACACACACACACACACATACACATACACACCTTGAAAAGATTTAGCATTCTCAGTAATCAAAGCATATCCTGGCATCATTTGTCTAAGAATAAAACTTCAACTCTCTAAGCAGGACCACCTACAGTCTATCTGATTGTTCCTTTCAAGGAAGCCAGAAAGAATGTCGATTTTAGAGTCACAAGCAGCAGCTAAGTGTAGCTTAAAAGGAACACATTGGAAAACCTTCTTCTTTGTCAACTTCACTGTTTTTGTAAAAGAAAACCAGTTAATGTGATTTCAACTGACTGTGAACTATTTGAGTAGCTACTCAGCTCGGACACAAAAAAATAGAGAGGGTAAAATTTAAGGATGAGAAGAAAAGCATCCAGCTGTGTGAGTGACTAAGAGTAACTATAGAGACACAAGCACACACCCACACATGTACACATCAAATGATCTTGTAACATAGCTAGATCCTCTGGACTTGCTGTATTCTCTACTCATAAGATGCTTTTCACATGGATCTTTACGTGACCAGTTTCTTACTCTTGAGGTCAGAGCTTGAAGAGTAAACTCTGTGCTGATCATCATATTGAAAGTCATTTTCTCTCCTCTAGTCTGTTTTGTCTTTGTATCTTCCCCTTCACATGTGAAGTCCAATAACCTAACACAGTGTGTACCTTAGAATTAGTCATTCAATGCAATATTCAAGGTTAGATAGGCTCTGTTAGAAAGGTAAGACACTCAGTGATTGATATTAGCATAGATATAATAAAATATTGTGTAATGATATAATGTAATATAGATATGCATTATTATGTTGCATTTCATTCTAGGAACTGATGATAGCATGCCTAAAAGTAACACCTTTTGCCCCAAGAATCTTCTGTCTTGGGGCTGAGGAGATGACCAAGTTAGTAAAGTTTATGTCATGCAAGCCTGAGGACTTGTGTGTAGCTTCCGGGAATCCGTACAAAATCCTGATACAGTTGTGCACATCTGCAGCACAAGTTTGAGTGGTGGGACAGGGAGTTCAGTGACAGGTGGATCTCAAGATTCAGCTGACTGCCAATCTTACCAAGTGGTCCCCTCTAAATTCAGCAAGAGATCTAGTCTTAAAGATAGACCGTAATAACAGAAGATGCCGGACATCAATCTCTGGCCTCCAGATGCAAACACAAACATGTGACTGTTCTGTACACAAATGTGCATATCCAAACACTAGTGGGGTAGCTCTTATGAGATAGAAAGATAGGTGTCCAAATCCAAAAATGAGCAGAGATTTGAAAGCAGAGGGCTTCAAGGAAGCCTAGAGAGGGAAAAACAATCCAGTTTTCAAGAGGTAGAGAAAATTCCTAAGGCTGCTGATCGCTTAAATTAATCCTCAGAAAGTGAGTTAAATGAAAGAATGCTTGGAAATGCTCCTGTCAAAAGAAAAGCATGCATGTAAGTTTGAAGCTGTGAAAGTTATTTGATCTATTAGAAAACTGAGCTTATCACTAAGAGTGTGGTGATATGAGGTAAAACAAGCATGCAAAACAGAGTTGTATCAATATCAGAGAGCAGTAGGTGGTTTCATTCATAACAACAACACATATAATCTAACATTCTTGCAATTTACAACAATGTTTCATATTTCCTCAAAGCCTTTTTCTTGACAGTGCTGTTCATATAACACCCTATAAAACAGAAGAACTAAAATGAATGTTAAACAGATGCCGAATACAAGTCTGTTTTCTACTTCATCTCTACCTGATGGGACAACAGATTCTAATCTTAAATCCACTGTTCACACTACATATTAGTAATAACCAATAATATTCCCCATACTTCATTTACATCATGAAGTAAATAATTCACCTGAATAAATTTGTACAGTCAGACGCAAGTAATATTCAGTAATTACTGTTGTCACTCTTCTCAAAACTTTCAAGACTGTATATGTACGATTAGTCACAGCAATTTTTGAGACACATTTACTTCTCCACTTGAGAATGTGGCACAGCAGGTGTCCCCCTACTCTGACCCTGACTATTTCTTTCCAGTTTCATCTCCAGCCACCCTAACCCTCAGGCATTCCCAGAACCATGACCATAACTTCAACTGAAATCCTCGGGCACACACAGCTTCTTCATAATTTCTCACATTCACACCGGTTAGAAAGCCTGAAGTCTTTTTCTCACTTAGCCAACTCTATGTATTTCCATAAAAACTAAACACATTTTGCACACTTTCCTAAAATGCTTCTTTCCCCAAAATAATATTTTATATATTAATTGAGGATTTCATATGATGTATTTTGATCATATTCACCTCCTTTCCTCAGATTCAGCCCCTTCCACGTCTATTTACCAACCCAACTTCATGTTCTCTCCTTCTGCATTGTTCAGAAAAATAATCTCATTGGGGGAAGGGGAGTCATGAGTGTACATGTACACATATCTGTCCATAAACAGAAGACAAGAGAGGGAATTCCTTCAAGTTGGAGTTATGGAGGTTTGATGGTCACCTAGATTGCTGTGTGGATGCTTGGATCCTCTTGATTCTGCAACAAGTTCTCTTAACTACTGAGGTATCTTTCTGCCTGCTTTGACCATCCTTTTCCACCTTACTTCCGAATTATGTGCTGTCCTGTGCCTGTTTGTGGAGCATTTATCACAAAGAAGCAAGTGACCACATGGCAACTGTTTAATTTACTCACATACCTGGTGGCAGGTCTAGCTCCATCATATGTAGAAAAAAAAAAAAAAACAAGTGATAATAGTAAAGAAATTAAGGGAAGGGTGTGAGTGAAGACATTAAATAACAAGCCTGGTCCTTGCCTTCAGCATCTCCTTTTGTTTACACAGATACTATAACATCATTCTGGGCTTCACTTTAAAATGAAATCATATATAATCACAAGACAGTGACAACAGAGGAATGAAGTAAGCATAGCACCCTGCCAGGATGAAGAAATTTATGGGTTGCATAGATGTCATGCAATTGAACCTGCCTATAGAACCTGGGATTTTAGAGTATACTAACCACTATCCTATATTTAGTCTTTTATGTATAAAATAAAGCTATAAAGTGATAAAATGGAAAAATAGATTGAATTGCTTTTCTGATTAGTGCGGTATGGTATGGTGACCCATGACCTTGAACTCAAACTATACAGCCTAATTCAGAGTATGAATAATCAATTCAACAATCAAATCACTTCTAATCCAGGGCTGTTCCGTTTTCCATTCAGTTGTCATATTTGTTTTCCTGTACTTTGAACCCCACTTGCCTCTTTCAGCATCAAGGGGTGACAGGATCTTTTGTTAGTGCACACTGTCTGTATCCAGCTGTCCTATTTGTGCAGTAACATAGCTCCTAGCTTCAATGCTGTTCATTTTACTTTACCTGTTATTTGACATCTGCATCTTTGAGAATTGGAATTCCTTAAAGTTCTAAGATGAAAGCTCCAAGAAATTCAGAAAAGTGAGGATCCCTACTTCTCTTCCTATCTTTAGACTTTATTCCCTGCAAGGAAGAGGAAATGATCTCATGTTCTTATTCTTCTTTCATGTACTACATTCCACCCAGTCTTCCCTTCCTCTCCTCCTCCCAGTGTCCTTCCACCTCCCATCTCCATCATATTCACTCAAAGCAACCCAGTAGGAGAAAAATGGTCCTAAACACAGGCAAAAGAGTCAGAGAGATACCCCACTCCCACCGTTAGGAGTCCCACATGAACACGGTGCTACACAACCATAACATATATGCAAAGGACCTATGTCAGACCCATATAGGGTCAGTGATTTTTGCTTCAATCTCCATGAGCCCCTGTGGGCCCTGCCTGATTGATTCTGTGGGCTGTGCTATTGTGTCTGTGCTGCTGTTCTCAACCCCTCTGGCTTCTACAATCCTTCCTCCCCCTCTTCTGCAGGGCTTCCCTGGCTCCGCCTAGTGTTTGGTTGTAGGTCTCTGTTGTTCCAGTTCCACTGCTTGGACCCTTGCTTGGTTATAAAAGATGCCTAGAACAGGCTCCATATCCCCCACTAGTAGATGATTTTGCTAAAGTCACTCTCATAGGGAATGATCTCTCTAAAAGCATGAACTATACCACATCACTATCTTACTAAAATTCCAAACCATACACTTTTTGGGCAAGTCCATTTCTATGGCTTATGAAGTTCTACTTTGTTATACCTCTACCTGTCACTACTCTCTACCATGTCTAAGAAGCCAGAAGGACTCTCTAGAATGGTATTTCTGTAGTTTCAGACCATGTTCTTTTATATATGTTTTCTGACTATGACAAAAAAAAAGCTTATCATGTTATAGGCATTCAATAAAGTATACTGAAATACTTTTTTCTAAATAGTATATGGGCTGCCATATTATTCATTCTAAAATTCAGGGTTTCTTATTCTTCCGCAACCTTGAACATTTCCTTCCCACCTCAGTGAGGAGTTTCCAAGGCTTTTATCTGCACATTGCTTTCATAGTAGCTCTTGGAGAAGAAATCCTGTTTACTTTTCTAACTCACCTAATCCTTGCCTGTAAACAACTATAGTTTCACACTTTCACAAGTATAGTTCTCACCTATTAGGATATAATGTCATTATTTGTTTCAAATAAAAGTTAGTATCAGAGGACCAGGAGATAGCTTGCAGATAAAAGTTGCCACCAACCCCAGTTGAATCCTTCAGTCACAAGATAACAAGAAAGAATCAGCTCTTAGCTCTCACACACTGTTCTCTGACCTCCACATATAGATTATAGCACACACACACACACACACACACACACACACACACAAATAAATATCTTTTGCAAATAATAATAGTTAATATTGTTCTAATATGCCTTTATGTCTCTACCTAAAACAATACCTGTAAAGGTAGAAAAATATTTACTAAATTAGTTAAAATCTGGAAAAATAAAAATACTAATTACATTTATTTCCATTTAAGTAGGTTTAGAATTAAATTCTGAATGGAGGGCTAAGATTTGCATAGGGTGCTAGAGGAAGCATGGAGGGAAATGTTACCACGATTTGATCATACCGGGCATTTCCTGGTACCATCACTTCATCACATGGTCCATGTTAGAAGGACAATACCAAGAACTTCTTCCACCTTGAAGCATTGATTATTGTTGTATATGATGAGCCTTAACTGAAAGCTTTTGCCATTTATTTTCCATTCAAATGACAATATGTGCCATTTCTCCTTTTGTTTTTTTAATTCAGAGGTGAAGTACAGCATGAGAGAATGAACAGCAGGTACAAAACTATATGAAATTAAACAAAGCCTTTCTCTGTTGAACCTTACAACTTGATAAGAAACAATAATCAATACTGTTCCACTCATATATACATCCATGTGAGAAAGCCTCACAATATTTGTTTTCTTTAAAGAAATGAAATAAACAAAGCACATTTATGAAGAATCTTCAGAGTGCTTTTCAACCAGTCTATTTTGAAAAACAGAAATCCTGTTGGATTTGTAGGCATTTCAAATATGTTTTTTTGACCCACAGTTTCAATATGTGGTGGGTTGACTTCATTGCAAGTAATCCTTTAATAATGCAGAAATATGACAGAAGGCTTGGTGGAAGACAGTTGCTTTTGTCATAGCTGACATGAAACAGAGTGATAGGAAAGGGTCTAAGCAAAGACATGCCCTTCTAGGTCATACCCAGTGAACAGCTAGCATCACTTGCTTTCTATTTCTTTCCTGTCACATCATCAAGTCATTAATCAGCTAATGGATTGATCTCCCAATAGGGTCATACTTCTGAGCACTCCTCATCCAATCACTATCAAAGATCCTCATCTGACTCACAAGCCCACTTTGGAGACCCTTTATATCCAAGCTATCAGTAACAAATATATGCCACATTACGGTACTGATAGACTACAACATGCCTTAAATCATTTTCTGTTGGAGAGTATAGAGACATATCAGTGTGTATGAACACTTGCTGCTCTGGCAGAAGATCAGGGTCCAAATTCCAGAGTCCACATGGTACACACACATATACATTCAGCCAACACTCCCATACATAAACTAAATAAATTTTAAAACTTCAAAAAAGAAAAACCTAAAAGAAATGGTTTTTTGAGGAAAAAAATACATTAATTCATTTTCCCTACCTCCATATTCTCTTTGAGTTTAGACAAGCAAAATCAAGCCTTTTTTTTCTATTATATATTCATTCTTACTGTGTGAAGCTGATAGTTGCCATAGAGAACAATCAGAAAAGTAACATAAGACCAGCAATGTTTGAAGGGATAGATGCAGGGACCTGACCCTGACCACATCTTTGTTCTGGTTCCCTTTATGTCACCGCATCTACCAGTCAGTAATAGTCACAAATAATCTGACAGCTCTGAGTACTATTTGCATATATCTGCATCATCTATGTCCTTTTGAGTTTTGTCTTTAAATTGACTTTTTGTTCAAATGTTCTTCAGAAGAGAACTTTGCATCACCACTGAAAACAGAGTAACTGTACTCCAGTACATAAATAAATGCAATCCTAAATATGAATTCAATGAAAACAAAGCAATGTCATTAAATTCCATGCAGAAGCTGTTGTCAGCCAGACGCTCTCAGAAGGAGAGAAGGGGCCTCAGGCCCAGAGATGCTCTGATCTCTCTTTTAGCACGCACTAAAGACCAACAATAAGCTAGCACTTTTTCTTCTCTATTGTGATAAAGACTGAAAGAGAAAGGAAGTGGAAACTCCATGGGAAATGAGAAGCCTGCACATTTCTAAAGAGTTTCATCCCAAACTCCTTGGTTCCTAAGCATCTGAGAAAAAAAAGATGCACCAGTCATATTAATTCATTTTTGTTGTTTCTTTAATTGAGGATCAGATTCTTAGAATTCTCCTGTTAAGCTCTTCTCTTATGCTTATCTTTACGGAGCAAAAATAGCCAATACTAGCACAATTAAGCCCTTTGGAATTTCACTCTATAACACTCTTTAAATAGTATCTATTTATAGGCACACACACAAGCTAGACACACAGATATTTAGCTGCACTCCTATTGTAGTCCTTGGCTGAGCCCACAGCTTTGTGTCTCAGTCTGTCCTGAAATATACAAATGATGCTTCCACCCTTCTCTAGTCTGGACAACAGCTGACTCTTTTGGGAAGTATAGACCAATGGGCAACCTTTTCCCTTACCTAGATGGTCTGTAAAGTATAGGATGATCTTTTTAAGTGTGAGTTAGGTCATATTTCTTAGTTTAAAATCCTTGTGTTTGCTTTCCTGTCCACAAAAATGTAATTCAAACTTCTTAAATTAGTCTCCTGAACTTTGCATTATCTACATACTACCAAATAGTCTTTTACATCTTCACATATTCCAAGGTCTTACCCACACTTGTCTACCTCAGACCAGTGCTTCATTTTGCTCTTTCCTGGCTGACTATATTTTTCTGACCTCAGCTTCTCTTCTTTTTTCTTTGAGGATTAAGGTTGAGAGTAAGAATGAACATAGTGAAGACACCCTTTGATGACCACTGCCATAACTAACATAATGCTAGAAGTGGTCTTTTCATGATAACATCATCTAAGGTAGATTGACTTCCATCAACCATTTACTGTTTTCTCTCAGCACCTTGTTGTTTCTTTCTCAGCCAAATCTCATTCCGATATTTAATTTATGAATGTGCCTACCTTCCTGTCCAGAAGGCCAAACCCAAAACAAATCACTTTCTCCTATGGGACAAGATTGTTTCTATTCCCTGAGTGATATTAAGAAGAGCAGTAAATGACCTCCTTATATCTCTCACAGCTCATAATGAAAGGTCTCTTGATTCCAGTATTTACTTACTGTTTTTTTATGCTGTGACTCCTAGAAGCTAACAGTAATTTAAATTGAGCTCACATAGGTTGATGCATAAGAAAGAAACTCTTCTTTCTCACTGCCAAACACACAAGTCTAAATAAAGCAAAAGCAAATAATAAAGGCAAGGGCTAAAACAAACACAAAATCATCTAACACCTAATTGCCTCCCTAGTAAAACATGCTGACAAGGATGAAGGTGGTGTTAGTGTACTTTTGGGAACAATGCAACCGCACATTTCCAACCAGGTATTGTCATTTGCAAGAGGGCACTTTCATGAAAATGGGCCATAACATATGCTAATTCTCTTCATTTGCTGTGACTCTTTAGCTTAGCATGTATTGAGAATGCATATTTCTTAATTATCCTTCTGTTTACACCTGAATCCAATAGCTAATTGTTCTAGTAACTCCTATAGGCTTGAGCAAAAATGTGACACTATTAAAGGTTTAGTAAAATTGGCTTCCTAGCATAAAAACAATGGTTGAAAGACTTAGGAAGTTTTATTGTTTAATCCACTGATTTTATTCTATTGTTATCACAAAAAAATCTCTGTTAGACCAAACTACTTCAAGGAAAATGTTACCATTAAAAGAAGGATAGATAACAGCACATTGGCCAACACATTTTTTATGATTTCCATATTAAGATATGAGGCAGTAGTAAGGACACTGCAAACCAAATTGTGTGCTGATATGATTTAGTTATGAAAAAGAAGAAGAGGGAGGAGGTAGAAGGAAGCGCAGTAGTACACATCAGTAGTCATCCTCATCTGGTTATCCAGGAACATACACAACTGGTTGATATTTCCATATCTAATTGAGAATTTACCACCATGGAATTTGTGCTACACTAAGAATACATTGAATTAAACCATTAAAATCAAGGACATCAAATCAGCTTTGCTCTAGAATGTTGAAACAATAATGCATTATTAGTATCTTGGGGACATCTCCAGGATACGTTCATCTTGGAGAGGGAGGAATCTTAATCTTAGAAAGGACAGAGCAACAGCTTAAATCACATGAGTAGTAAAGTCAGGGATGGCAAAATATCTCCTATAGTGACTGAACTTCAAATACTGTGTAGGCTTTTCTTTTTTCCTTCCAATATCACTTGATTTCTTCCCAACATTTTAAAACTGATAATTAGTAACCAAGTGAGAAATCTCATGCTGGGGTTAAAATATTTATATTGCTTGAATCACAGTTGGATTTAAATAGAGACCATGATTTTAAGGCTAGGGGCTCTTTAACTAAAACAGGAGCAGTTCAAGGATTAGAAAATGGAACATAACATAGTCTAATCCTTGCTACTTGCTGTGTCTCCTTAGCATAACTTGTGTTGGAAGTGCATACTTCTGAATTACCCTCATTTTATGCTTGAATCCAACAGCTGTTTTTTTCTAGTAACATCTATAGGCTGGAGTGTGTGTGTGTGTGTGTGTGTGTGTGTGTGTGTGTGTGTACATACCTATGAGCCCATAAAACAGATGTATTAGTTATATAAAAATTCTTGCAAATAATTTAGAAAATATGGCAAGGATCAAGAAAACAGTCATATATTTGAAAGTCTCCTTTGCATGTGCTCTTTTCTATTTCTGCACTGGCATGCATCCTTTCCTACTCTTATCACCATAGTCAGTATGTATGCCCATGCTAAAGAGAATAAAGATTATATCACAGCAGGCGGTTCAGTTCTGTTTCACCTCAGTGCAGCCCAGCTACTCGCCAATCCTAATTTTTTACAGCACTTTGCCCAACAGAGTGCAGAAAAATAGTAAGTGGGGACAATGACAGCGAAGCCTAGGTTTTACTGTGAGAACTGTTGCTTAACACTATCTGAATAGAATTTCTGATTTCTGCAGCTTAACTTAATAAATGAGGCATTTTTTTCCCATCGCCAAGCATAATAAACGCTCATTTGCATCGACTTGACTCAAAAATTCATGCTGCTAAAAACCTGTTTCTGCCAGGCTTGGCCCAGTCCCCCACAGCTCTCACTCAGATCCTAGTTCTGAGCAGAAGGAGGGTGTTTGCCCATCACTGGCATCAGCTACTATTCGTCTATTCCCCTTTGTGCTGCTTGAGGAAGCTGCATGAAGCTCAACAGGGTGCAGGGTTACCCATCTCAAACAAGATCTCTGCTCCGAAAGAAAAAAAACAAGGAGGTGTGTGTGTTTGTGTGTGTGTGAGAGAGAGAGAGACAGAGACAGAGAGAGATGATTATCACTCCTCTGTTTTTTACCATATACTGAATACTTTTCCAAGAAAAAAAAAAAAAACCACAAGAGGGTATTTCAAGTTCAAGAGTCTTGATGTGCATTCATTTAAAGACTAAATGCACACACACACACAAACACATAAACACTCATTCAGAACAGAAAAAAAATGATCTCAAGCAGCCATATAATTAAAGAGAAATAAAAGAAAAGGTGAATGTGTTCAAAAGCATTATCTCTTCACTCACAAAAGGTTCTACAGTAGTGATACAAATGAGTGGAAATAGACTTTTCTATAAGCAGAGTGAACGACATGAAGTGTGGACAGGCATCTGACAGCATAGGGTCTTAGAACTTGTGGAACACAACCAGACACCAACACAGGAAATCACTTCAAACAGTAGTCTCCGGATGGTAGACCCATCACTGAGTGGATTCCTGGGGAGAGTGATTCTTCCCTGGAGGCTTTGAAATGTTAAAATGAATTTCCATCTGTGGGCCATGGCAGGATAAAGCACAGATTTTGAATCAGTAGAACAGATTTCATAACACAAGGCCTGCCTCTCAAGAGTACTGGCTTGACTCCCTTATTATCTTTGTGCTTTTGTTAAGTTTACCTAATTCTGTGCATCAAGTTCATAAATGGAGTATGACCTCAAATGCTATTTTTAATGGTGGAGGTATATTGTCTGTTTTATCCTCTTGCAGTGACTTGAATAGATTACCTATTTTATTATATAATCTATGCAAGAATATCTATCAGGAAGATATATTACTAACTAAATGACTTAGGTGCCATTTAAGCTATGAATACAGTGTGTGTCAGTTAATGATATAGTTATAATCATTGATCTCTGTATAGAGGTGAAGATAAATTATTGTTGGTCAACACATTGCTTAACAAAGATTCCATGAGCATCTACACTTTCTGTGGGATGCTATAACACTAGTGGGATGATATGCATAATTTCATCCATGATACCATAACTATCATGTTTTTTTAAGAGCAATGGCATGCATACAACTCAACATGCCAGGGTAGTTCCCTCCCCAGACCCTGATGTGAGACTCGGACTCAAGCATTGGTCTACCTTGTAGAAGACATTCCTTTACCTCAGAGATAGACTTGACATGACCAATTTAGTGATTCTCTACCCCAATGGATATATGCTGAGAGAGAGCAATAAAATGCTTTCTTGGGATGCAGCTCAGTTAGTAGAGTAAGTGCCTAGAGTAAACAATGCCTGGAACCAGTCTAAAGTCCTATATAAACTGGGCAACTCAGTGCACACTATAATCTCAGGTCTTGGACTTCAAGGCCAGTATGATATCTTGTCTTTTCAATATCTGCCCCTCTCTCTTCCTCTTAGGTGCCATTTAAGCCATTAAAATGCTAAACTTCTGCCTAAGCACATAAGACACTATACCCCAGTATTTGTGATTACACCAGGACAATCTGAGCTCAGTGTGTTAATGTGAACTTCTAGGTAGATGTATGAGATATGTGGTTCAGGAGCTGTAAAGAGAAACACAATTTGAGATGTACTTCTCTGTCTTGTCGTCATGTAGACTACTAGTCATGGAGGATATGAAGCCTAATCTGACCATCATATGTAACAAGGCAAGCCCTAAGTAGAGGGATTAGGATACCAACCCAGCCACAAAATCTCCAATTTATAATTTGTCCTGCCTATAGAATATGCTGGGACCAGAACATACCATAATCTTCATCAGAGAGACCAAAGAGACTTCATCTAGCAACTAATGGGAACAGATGCATAGCCCTTCAGCCAAATATTCAGTGGAGTGCAGGAAGTCCTGCAATGGAGGGGCCGGGGAAGGATTGGAGGAACCAGAGGGATCAAGGACACCACAAAAAATATGGCCCACAGAATCAACTGACCAGGAGTCAAGTGGTCTTGTAGAGTTCAATGAACTTGAATGGGTTAAGACCTAGGTTCCCTGCATATGTTATGGTTGTGTAGCTTGGGGTTCTTGAGGGATTCTTAACAGAGGGAGCAGTGGCTGTCTCTGATTCTTTCGCCTGCCTTTGGGACCCCTTTCCTCCTACTGGTTTCCTCTTCTAGCCTTGATGGAAGGATATGTGCATGGTCTTATTGTAGCTTTTTATGTCATATTTGGTTGATGTCTCCGGGAGGTCTGCTGTTTTCAGAAGGGATGGGGGATGGATCTGGGGATATAGGAAGGTGGGTGTGGAGAGGCTAGGGGAGAGGGGAGGGTGAGGAAACTGTACTTGGAATGTAATATGTGAGAGAAGAAAAAAAAGGAAAAAAAAAAGAAGCTAAAATCAAGCAAGAAATTTGAGAATATGCCTGCGCTCATAAGGAGGCAGGGAATGGATGCTACCAATGGCACAGACAAGTGAGAAGTATAGCAGAGATAAACATTTCACAGTAAAATAGTGTACTGTACACCCTAAATGCATGCAATTTTTATTCCTCCATTATACATCAATAAAGCACAAAAAAGAGATAGAAAAACCTAATCACAGGAACTGTAAAGATGAATCTACAAGTCTAAGAAAGAAACAAGAGGAATGAAGTGTGTCAGAGTAAACAAAAGCAACTACTTACTCAGACCCTGAGAAGTGTCATGCAGAAAACTCCTATGTTTTGAATTGGGTGGTTTTGTGTTAAGACAGTATACACCCTGTGTATCATTAGTTTCAAGGCCATGGAAAGGTTGTCATGAAGATTGGTTCGGAAGCTATAAATACATATTCACTCTATCTTCTCTTAACAAGAATACTTCTTTTTAAAAATGAGACCACTCTCATTCATATGTGTGTGTGTATATGTGTTTGCACATGCATGCTTGTATATGTTTTCTCCTAGTGTTTAATTGATCCTCATTGTCTGTTCAAGAACAATGGCAATATGATAGGACTATAACCATAAACACCAAGTCTTACCACCATGGAATAATATGAATGCCAGGTAAACATAGACTTCATGTTTCATATTTTTTAAAAATTTACATGAAGAAGTAAACATGCAGGGACATTATACACTATATAGTCAAGTTTCTCACAAGATGAAGTCTGCAAAATCATCTCCTTTCAGATAAGAAAAAAACCATTAAGATAAACATACAAAGATATCTCAATGCTACACAAAGCTACACAACATAGTTGAATCTAGCTTAATAAGTTACTTTCCCCAAGTCACATAGAAATCAACTCAGATTGCCTTCTACCAGCAAGGTTTACTTAACAATGAAGTTATTTGTAGTCCTCAATGTGGTCCATATGTATACCTGGAGTTCATCATTCACAACACAGGCATCGTGATTCTAGTAAGATTCATGCACAGTAATAAAGAGCAAGTATCCACCGGATACCAAGAAACGTGGAATCCAGCTTATAAATAGGAAAAAAAAAGAATAGCTCAACAAAGAAACAAAATATCCTGATTATGATCTGAAATAAGGCTTTCCACAACTTCTCAATCCGCAGCTAAAGATTAAATTGCTGAATGTGTAAGTTGATGCTGAACCATTCTGTCTTTATTAACACTTCTCCAAGCATTCACGTCATTGAGAATTCACTGTTACAAATGTCATTTCAAATACGTGACATGGCTCATAGTTCATATTCCTCACTTATCTCTCTCTGATCTGCTTTCTTAGACTCAGCATCCAGTGAACAGCTTACTTATTGCCTAAGTAACAGCGTGCATATAGTACTATTACAACCTTTTATGGAATAGCAGGGTTAGTCCTCTTTTGAAACAAAATTATCTGAGTGAGTAAATTAACTTTACCAACATAGCTAGTAATGGATGCAACTGGAACTTCTCTGTAAAAACTCAAGATGTTATGCTAGTAGAAACAAATGAAAACATATACACACACATTTGGTGGACTGGGCTCTCCCAGTGTCAATTGTAAGGCTTGTCAGAATGAATACATACATCCATATATATATATGTGTGTGTGTGTGTGTGTGTGTGTGTGTGTGTGTGTATACATATACTTGTATGTATGTGTACACACTTATTTTTAAATATATATATTTGAAATATAAGTATTTCAAATAAATAGGTTTTTTACAGGATAAGGTTATATATATCAAGTTTATAATAGTCATCTCTTATATTGTGGGGTGTGGGTTTATTTGTTTGTATATTTATTTATTTTTAGTTATTGTTTTCTGAGGTGCTGTGGATTGAACTCAGGGCCTTGGGCATTCTAGATAGTCACTTTGCTAACAGCACTACATCTCAGCCTTGGAATGTGTTCTTAAATGTATATAGGTAGATTTTTAAGAAGCAGGCTAATCTTACATGAGAACGGGTTTAGGCTTCAACAGTTATCTAGGAAGAGGGGTCGTGGTCAAGAAAAACATTGTTTCATTCTGATAAGCCTTACAATGGACACTGGGCACTCCCAGTCCAGCAAATCAACTAAGCAAGACTCAGGGAGGCTCACAGAGGCTGAAGTCACAGTTATAGAGACTGCATGGAGCTGTGCTAGATCCTCTGCAAAAATGTGATTGTTGGCTTGATGTTTTGCAGAACTCCTGACACCGGGAGTAGAGGTGTCTCTGATAGTTTTGCCTGTTTTGGGGATCATTTTCTTCCTAATGTCTTGCCGGACTCAGCCTTGATGTGGGAGTTTGTGCTTTGTCTTTTTGTATCTTGTTGTGCCACTTTCAGTTTATGTTCCTGGGAGGTTTTCTCTTTTCTGTGGGGAAAAGAGTTGGATGCATCTATGGGAGAGGGGAGGTGGGGGAACTGGAGTGGAGGGAGGCTGTGGTTGGGAGGTACTGAATGAGAAAAGAATAAATAAAAAAGTTTAAATGTGAGACAGAGGTGTGGTAAGTACTATGGAATTACCAACAAGTGGAGTTATTATTGGTAGCACAGCCTTTGGGAAGCCTGTGAGCAAACTGGAAAGAAAGAAAATTGTACATGGTTTCAGTTTTTAAATTGTAGACATTTAGAAATGGAAATACCGCAGCACAGGACTGTTCTAGTATCTTAAGTGGTACCACTCTTGTGGTCAGTAATTCCAGGAGATACAACATCCAAGACGGCAATAAACAGAAAATCTGATATGGGAGCAAGCACTGTCAATCTGATTCCACCTATTTGTGCAGATGGCAAAGGGCACTGAATGTTTCCAAATCTCCTGGTCCTCAGTGCCCCATCAGCACATTGACTCTGATTAGAGCATAAGAAATATTATTTTACAGAAAAAAGTTTCATATTTTTACAATGAGTGTGTTGACAACAAGTCTCTGATTCTTCCTGACATGACCTTAAAAGCAGAGAACGAATGCTTGTAGGATTACTCTCTTTATAAGAAGAAAGGCATGTTTGACCTGAAAAATAATAAAGGATATGAAGTGTGTGGCAGTTTGGTACATGGAATTTCATTTTATTCTCAGAGAAGCAGAAGACAAACTGCAGAAACCATAAATCCTTTTTGTCTTTCTTTAGGTCATTGAGATTATGTGGTGGCCTATGAAGGAGGAACAGAGAAAGGGAGAGAGGAAACAAGTGAGGAAGGCAAAGGTGACAAAAGTCTTCCCATCAAGAAATAGGCCAAGCAGCATTTTGAAAGTAGTATTCTAAAGTATAAAATCCATATGATTAAGGCATGCATTTACAGGAATAGACTAATGGGGCTAAGTCCGAGCAGAACCCAACACCTAGTTAACCTGAATTTTTCTTGTATCTATCAAATGACAAATCTTTAAATCTAAGGAACAGGGCAGAGAATGTCCAGGATTGCCATATAGCAGGTGATTTTTGAGAAGCACAAATGGTGAAAGTAAGTGATATTAAAAGTAAGAATAATTGGGATGATGCTGGGGAAAGGATCCTGTCAATTGCACAAGCACAAGAACCTGAACTCATCAAAAGCACCCACAAAGATTCTGGGTATGATGGTGTACACCTGTACCATCATTGTTGGTAAGGCAAAACAGGGAAGGTGCCTGGACCTTACTATCCATCCAGGCATCCTGAATCGGTGAGATCCAGGTCCAGTGAGAGACCCTGTTTCAAAATATAAACAATTAGAAAGCAGCTAAGGACATACTCAAAATTGAATTCTGGTCTCTACCCTCATAATCAGCCATGTGTTCCTCCATACAACTGCATATATAAAACACTGACATATGCAAATACCATGTGGCAAACATGCTAAATAATAAACATAAATCATTCAGTAGTATGATTATATGACATAGAAACAATTTTTATCAATTTTTGATATTTGTTAGTTTGGAAATCATGGCCAATATAGTAAGTAGAAACTATAAATAACTGAATTAATATATGAACTAATTATTCATTTATTCATCCATATAGTATCCAAAATAGTAAAAATGATCTAGCTATGCATTTATTAAACATTCCTTTTAAGGGTGTTGCTTTTGGTTTTAAAAAGTGAAATAATGCCCCTGGCAGACTGATTTCCTTAAGGTCATAGATAGTTAAGTGGAAGGTAAGAGGATCTGAAAATCATTCTCTCCTTGCCATTAACTTCATGTGTGCACACAGCTTCACAGCAATCCTGCACAGACCTAAATGAAGGCTAGGACTAAGTGAGTCTGCTCCTCCATGTGAATAAGGGCAGCCCCATTCTACAATGCCCTCCCCAAGGATCCCTTGCTTATATTATGCAGATATTTGTTTTGGATTTTCTCAGAGGGAATATCATAGTTATGAAATGTATTTAAATCCAAGATCAGACTTTCCCTAGAAAAACAAAGAAGTGGAAGTACTTAAGCTCTGGTTCAGACTTCATCCTGATCCTGTGGACCTTCTGATAACTTACCATTTATTTTTGTGTGGGCATATTTATGAAAGTATTTAATAATTGTTATGATCAGACTTCTCAAAAAGTGATAGTATTGAGAATAATAGCTTATGATATGGTACTGGTTACACTAAGAATACATTGGTGCAGAGAAACAACATACAAGACACAGGAAGAAACAGAACCTCAAATTCAAGGTAGAAATTTGTGAGCACCTACATGACTCTTAGGTGTATTTTATTATTGTCTATGATCACTTGTTATTTTCGTTGTGTAGAATAACAGTAAAATATTTATATACAGCTTTAAAACTGTGTATTAACATGGTCTAGTGATGTTCTTATGGGTAGGGGAAAGACCCATACTCACATTAAAGAGTCTACAAGACTGACTGGCAGATTGAAACTCCATGGTAGTGAGGAGTAGATTTCTCAGTCTCCAGACCCAAGTTATTTTGACGTATATTTTGGCCACTTGGTAGTTAATTATGGTCCACCATTATGTCTGGCCTAACATTCTTCTGACTACTGGGGGAAGTGTTTTGGAATGTATTAACTTAACCTTGACTACTCGAGTAACTCAAAAGCTGAGAACATCAGATACCATCTGATACCTACAGTAGATATTTCCTGTCTTTAGTGTGACCTCCCCCCAACCCCAGCCACTTGGTGTTTCTACCAACATTTATTTGGAAGGTGCCTTGATTTATGACTTTTATTTTTTCTGTAACAATCAAGATCTCATGAAGCTGTTTTCTCATTGACACGTTATTTAGGACAATGTGAATTCCCAGTGCTCTTGGACTACAGTCACTCATATGTGGTTCAAGAGGAAACTATCTCCTGTTCCCTTTGAGTAATGGGCTTTGTCTGACATTGACAATGTTTTTAAAAGAACAATCTGGAACACAGGAGTCCAGTACAAATTCCAGTTTCCAGAACTCCAAGTGGCACAGAAAGTTAATGGGTTTGGAAATTACATAAAAATCAAGAAATGAGGGCTGGAGGAATGGTTCAGGAGTCAGGCTCACTAACTGCTCTTGCAGAGGACACAAATTCAGTATCATGCACCCAGCTTGCAACTAACAACACTCTGCATTCCCAGGGGAATGAAAAAGTCCTCTTCTTCCCTTTGATGGTATTGTATGCAAATAGTGCGAGGACACTGATGTAAGCAAGCACTCATACACATATGCTAAAATTAACTCTTAAGAAAATAAATAGCACATAAAAATGGAACTTAACAAAAGATAAGGTTTCACTCTTATAAGGTTGAGGGAGATCACTCTAATTCTGTCTTGTGTTTGTACTCATTCACTGCTACTGTGTAAGTTAATCACCTGGGAGATAATAGAATGCCAGGTTATTAAGGCAAGAAGAACAACTTAATTTTCTCTGAACCTCTATTTTCAGGTGATGTCTGGAACATAATGAATGCACAGTAATGTCTGAGTAAGCACTTTGAGAAAGAAGGAGGCAGAAAATCTGGATGACAGATCTTGAAAATCACAGAGTAAAACGTACTATGATAAGGAGAAATTATTCCATGTTTCTCCAAAGATTTTTTTCTCAACAATTTTAAAAAGAAGTGGCTTGTTTGGAAGATATGTGTCTTCAAAATCCATAGTGGCTAACCTGTAAAAATGATATATTCTTACCTAAGGACCTTCAGTTAGGGGAAATTAAAACTGATCAAATAGTGATATTAAACTTGCTTTATTTTTGAATTTATCAATGTGTCTGTGTGTATGTGGTTCTTGTGTACATATGACCTGCAGAGACAAGAAAAACATGTCAGATTCCCTGGGGCTGGAGTCATAGTTGTGACCTGTTCAATCTGAGAACTGAGAGCCAGATTCAAATCACTTGACAAGAAGCAGGGTCATCTCTCCAATCTCTAAAAAGGTAACATTTATAAGAAAGAATTGTCTATGTTTAAAATTCAATGATAGCACTTAGAAAAAAAAATGTCCACTGAATCCCTTGAGTCTTTATGACAGGCGAAGAAGTGAATGACCCCTGGTAAATTTCTTCATAAATCAAAATGTAGAAAAGAGGAATCATCTTAAAACCACGTGTGCCTATAATTAATCTTATGTCACCCTTGAATTCTGATCATTCACTATGGATTCTTCCAGCACTCCTGTACATGCATGATCTTAACATATGCATTACCTTTTTTCACAACAAAGGTTCTTTAAGGTTATCAAAAAGCATACCACATGCCTACCACAAGCATACATCCAGTACAAATCCACTTAAGTGGTTGTTTGTTAGGCTGAGTTATTATATTTTTTTCTTCAATGTCGTGACAACACAAGAAGATTTAGAGTGTGTCCAGCTGGTAAGATAGCTTTTGCCACCTATGTCCACGCTCAGTTAAGTCCACAATCTATAAACTCTATAAACCTTTCTGTGTCTTTTGGCAAGAAATCCATACCGTCAGCATATATCAATATTTTCTTCTGCTCTGCTATTAAAATCTTTTTATAACATAGAAGGATATACAAGCATTTGAGTGAGCATATTGGCTTAACAAGACAGAAATACTTTGTTTTTATTGTATATGCAAAATTACTAGTGATTATATATACATTTGAATAAAGTTTTGCAAAACCCATCTTATCACTGCCTATTGGTAGAACAGAGTAGGCATTCTTCCCTGACTCTACCTGCTGAAAGAAATTCTCACTGATGGACCCATGACTAACACCACTGTATTTTCTGGAAGTTATAATGATGACACTGTAAGAATTTCTCTTCTTTCTTTTTCTTTTTCAAATCATTGTTTGTATGACACTGTGTGTGTGTGTGTGTGTGTGTGTGTGTGTGTGTGTGTGT
>CAJQZJ010036772.1:0-15145 GCA_907164525.1 Lophiomys imhausi
TGTGTGTGTGTGTGTACACTTAGGTAAAGGTTCATGGATGTACTGATGCATGCTGTCATGTTCTGCTTTACATGGGTCCTGGAAATTCAAACTCAGTTCTAACACTTGTAAGGCAAGTGTTTTACTCACAGACCATCTTCCCATCCCACATTAGGTTTTTGTATGGCAAATAATTTTACTCTAATAAAATGCTTTAAACTATGCTATTTTGAAATTTCTTGTGAAATCTGGCATTAATGATTCATTTGTTTTGTTTCTTCTTAATGACAAACTGAAGAGAACCAGACTTGCTGTTGAGCCTCAATTGAGTAACAACTTCTCCCTTCACTTAGTGCTGTCTATACATTGTTTCTCATTTTACAGGTCAAGAAACTGACACACATATTAAGCCACATACAAAAGCTTATGCCACTCAAATATGATCCAAATTCGACTGTTTTTTAGCTCATATCCTGTGCTCTTTCCACTATATTGTCCCTCTTTAGTGGCACCTAGAAAGTGCTACTTATAGGCTGGTTTTGCATTCTCTGTGCATGGAGCTGTGACACACATGCTGCTTTTGCCTGAAAGGCTGCTCACCTCCCTCATGCCAACCTTTACCTTTTAATCACTGTTTGAGTCTGCAAACGGAGGACAGTAGGCAAATATTTATTCATGAAATGAGCCATTTTCTCCATCTCTAACTCATCCTAAGCTACTCTAGTTTCTCTTAAACTTTCGAAAAGCAATTTGCTTCTAGATTTGGCAGGGGGAAGGGGCAGATAGAAGTAAAGAATTTCTACCCAAAGCAGGAGACAGAAACAATGGGACAGAAGCAAAAGTGTCTTCAGTGAGGTAGACACAGTAATAAATCTCAGATGCTGACATTTCAGATATTAAAGATAAGACTCATGTGGGAATGCTGGAATTGAGGTAAATGCTCTGTTTATTCCTTGTAGACAGAAGGACACAGAGAATGAAAGTGAACTTGAGAAACATGAACCATGTCTGGTTCCAGCTAGAATTTGTCATTGAGTTAAACTTCTTTCATTGATTATTTTTACTTGCAGAGCAAGTATCAACTCTAGATAAAGATCAACTAATATTTTGCATGCATACCCTCACTCCACCATCATGCACAAAAAGCAGACATAGCTAATTGACTAAGGCACTTGATCTCCCTGGGCCAGGATTCACTAAGCATCCACACAAACACAACATTCTACAAGGACTCTGTGAATCAATCGGAAGAGAACAAGAGAGAAAAAAAATACTCTTGTACCAACTGAATCCTTGCAGACAGGCAATAATTTGGACAACTATGGCTCTGTTTCTATTTGTTTTAACTAACCTCTGTTTTTAAAAAATACAACTGACCTTTAAGTACTAATTTGATGAAATAGCTTCATAAATGATGTTAAGATGATCAACAATGAGGTGACATCCAGTCATTGATGAATGTTCTAGAAATCTATTTACTGTTCAGTTTCTGCCAGTTATTCTAGTAGGTCCCAGGCAAACTTGAATGAGTCTTGCTTTCTTCCTCTTTTAAGATATAGTAATATGCCTCATGTTTACAATCTAATGCAGAGATGTCCTATTTATCAAGAGCACTGCAGAGCCTGTTTCTTTAGCTTTAATTTTATAGGAACACAGAGCAATTCCTTTGATCACTGGATAGGAAGCAAGAAACTCTTAAAACGTTGTGTATTTTAACAGAATTTAGAAAACGAAAGGTGTGTTTATGTGCATATGTGTTGGTAAAAGAAAAGGAAATTAGAAACTACTGCAGACAGGTGTGGTGACCTACAGAATATTAGAGTAAACATGGATTTAACTGTGCATCTACTAATTGGGTTGAGCAGTAGCTTAATAAATAAAAAATAATCTAGATCATACTTTGCAACAAGAAATTGAAAAGCCTTATTAATAAGATTTTTTAAATGAATGGCTTTCCCTGTGCATTCTCTGCACACCCCACTTTTCCCTTCAAGAGCTTTGTCTGAGCGTGAATGTAGCTTTCAGGAAAGAGAGGCATTATCTTTTTTTGCTTTGCTTTTTCTTGTTAGGTTCCCTCATTTTCTAGAACAATGGCTATTTTAAATGAAATGGTTAATAATATGTAGACCTGTTTCTTACATAAATTCACTGGTAAATATGAAGTAGATGGTTAAAATCTCATGACTAAAGCACATCCTCCGTGCCCACATTACTTAAGCAAGAAAGATGTTTCAGCCACTACGAAACATCAGGCAAGATGCTCCAATTCTCAGATCTTCAGCAGTACAGGGATACATGGTAATATTCTCTTCTTTCAGTTCATATAAAGATGTTAGCTCAATATGTTAAGTGCTTTAAGACTGCCAAGTCTGTATCTAGAACTCAGTAGACATGACATTCTCCTTTCCAGAAATAATTCTGTCAATATGGGTATGTTTCAGTGGTGTAATGGTTTCATTAAAAGAATTAATGAGCTTACAGATAAAGCACTTGAGTCCTTGAATCTATCCCATTAAATGATCATGAGAAAACAATGTAGCAGATATGTTAGCTTATGAGTGAGCCCAGAGATCTGCCACAGTTGGTAAAATGCATGTATTTGTTCACTCTTATAGTTTTATTTTCTTAGCCTCAGAAAAATACACATATTTATGGACAAGATGTGATACTTCAAAACACGTATTCTTTAGGAAATCATCCAATCAGGCTCCTTATTTATACCCACCACCTCAAATATTTGTCATCTTTTCTCCCTCAGAAGAGTTGGGAGCCTTTCTTTTAGCTGGAATAATGAAAAGTTGGCCAACCGGGTCAGAGCTTAAGTTAAGTGGGAGGAATGGGTCCTGGTATTGCTCTTGTACAGCAGAGGAACTATCCCTAATGAAATCAGCATATTTCTAAATATATTGACTATAGTTTACAAAGCAAATTTATGCCCTCATAATGTTTCCTGTGGTTCTTTTATATTCATTTTCATTATGAAGTTTTCTACATGTAAATAAGTTTTGAACATACAAGTTTAAGATTAAAGTATAACAGTCAATTTTTGGTGCATTTGGAGTAATCAATTGGAGTAAGCAATTGGAGCATAAACCTCACATTTGTCATTTGTGTTTACCACACAAGAAACATGAGAATGTTCTTCACGTGTCTTTCAACTTACACTTATAATACTTATGGTTTTTATCTATTTGGTTTTTTTTTGTTTTGTTTTGTGGTACAGAATGTGACTTTATTTTTTTCCATCAACCTAGTAATTGCATATACCATCCTTCCGTTTATTGAGTCACCTTTCACTATCAATATACATGGAAATGTCTGTGTATATGAAGTTTCTTCGTATTTATGGTCGAATTCTGGTCTACTAAGGATCTTCTGTCTGCTTGCTTACCAACAGTGTCAGTGCCACAATGTCTATTCCATGTACTGTCAGGCTTGATGAACGTTAGACCTAAGTATTTACACCTTGTTTGGATTCTCCAAGAATGATGGTCTTTTCTCAAGTGTAGCAACTTTAATGTTCTATGCTTTATTCTCAGTAAATTCTAAGACTGAATCTTTTTACATGGGTAAACTAAAAATTTAATATTTCTCTGCCGAGGCTATGGCATAATCTTGACCTCTACTGACTGTGACAGCTAAGTACATATGTTTGAGTAAAAGTATATAAAGAAAAATAAGATACAATTAACCTTTTTAGTTATTCAGTTGTGTGATCTAGTCAACTATGTCACAGACATATCAGTTGGTGATATTTTGAATATGTGTGTGTAGAATAATTCCATCACTCACAATGTTTTACTGGAGTGAGAATATTCAGATCCTTAAGACAGATCCACCAAAGGACATTGATTTGTTTATTGTAGAAGAGAATAGAGAAACAATAAACCCAGAAATGGTGTTCTGATTGTAGCAAGTTTTCTCATCATTATCTAAAATTTGAATTTGTTTAATATATCTACAAGTAATCTGGTGCTTAACATAGAATAAGTAGTCTCATTCTACTAAACAAAACACTAAGTGACAAGGAAGTTCAGCAAAGGCCCTTCAGATCTATGGCCTCACATCCATGGATTCATCCAATCACAGATATAAAAGCATCTCATTCACTGAAGCTATGTAACCATTTTGTTGTCCGTGTCCCATAAACAACACAGTATAAAAGTGATTTACTCAACATTTACTTCTTGTTAACACTTTATGCTTACATCATCAGTAGGTTGTAGATCATCTAAATTATATCAACTGATGAAGTTATAATAAATAAGTCACACCATTTTATATGCGGGACCTGAACAGGAGCTTCTGAACCTAACTCTCTAACTTTCTAATTCAACTCATCTTTATTAACCTTTGATATTTTAGTAGCCTGGGCAACATCAAAAATAAATGGCTTCTTGTTATACATGTCTGATGATAAGAAACATCCTAATGTCTCAGGCTATATGAGACAGCTGCATGCGGAATGGTCTGTTGCAAACAAATAGGTAACAAAGAGAGAATATGCACTTTATGGGTCTGAAGAAAAAGTATTATCTAAGCAGTGGCTGAAGCTAAAGGAGCATTTCATAAGAAGGGAGAACGTACCTTCAAAGCAAGCCATTGTTGTGTAGAGCAGATATGCGGTGTGTATGCTGGAATATGGCATCCGAGCATGTTAGTAGTCATAGGAGGCGACAAAAGAGAACCTCTGGCTTAGTCCTGAATTCTGTAGGTCACACGCTTGCAAAAGCTTTCACGGGGCTCTAGAGTTCTTTTGTCTGAGCTCTAGAACATTGGAAACATGTCTTTGGCAACTTATTGCTGTTATCTGTCCCTTCCATGTGTGACCTATGTGTCTGTCAGATACAAATCTCAGGCTAGCATCAAGCACGGTAAGTATATGATGAGAAACGCAGGGGTTTAGGGCATATCTCAGTTGAAGAGCCAATTACTTTGCTCATGCAAAAACTTGAAATTTGATCAAGAGCATCACAAAATTTTTTAAAAAGCTAATAGTAAATAAATAAAGAAGAAAAAAATTGAGACGTGATATCGCAAGTTTCATCTTTCAAACAAGTGTCTGCCTTTCTGAACTCCTAGGAATATATATGTATATATTCATATATACATGTATATATGAATATGTTCTAGAGAAGAACAGTGTTACCATTGCATCATACACTTCTTGGTGCTAATTCATTATGTTTGTTTAAGAAAAATGCTCAGCAGATTTAAAATGAATTGAATGCTCACTATGGGTCACACAGTTTGGAAACATCTTGTTATTATTTCTTAAAATACCCCTTAGAGATAAGCATTATTATTTCTACATGTTAGGGGAGAAAACTGAGGTTTAGCAAGCGTGTATATAGATCCAGCTCATCCCATATTCTGCCACTTCTCCCATTACAACATGATATCAAAGCCATGAATCTACCACTTCCCAATTACAGTCAGTAAGGTATTTCAGATTGGCAAAAACACTTGATATCTGAAAATTACTCATCCTTATACAGCCTTTGTTATGCATGCAAACAAAATAATAATAGCTAGCCTTTATTAAGTGCTAACTGTGTTTCGGACACTTTATATAAATTGCTTCATTTAATTCTCTCAATAACCCTATGCGGTATGTAATATTATTTTCAGCTTTTCCAAATAGAAAAAGCCTAGGTTAGTAAATTCTCTAGGTTTACATCATCAGTAAATGGCCCAAGACCCTAGAGCATCACATACTCACAGCTAGGGTTACAATCAATTTACATTTATTCTCAGAGAACAAGGCTGTTCAGGGAGCAAAACTGCCCCATTATTACAACACTCAGAATAGGGAGGACAGTGTGATCATCAGCCCTTTGTGATTCTTCACTTTTTCATGTCAGAAATTATTTTTAAAGATAAATATGAATGCAACATAAGAAAAGATGTTAAAACACACACACATGGACCAACTCCAGGCTCAAGCTAAATATACAGCACTTCTCTGAAATTTTAACAGAGTAGTGAAACAAAAATAATTATCATGTATAGTGGTTTTTTTTAAGTCTAGAAGAACAGAGGTATAGCCATGAAAAGAATTGATATTCAAGTCAGCTCTTCACCCAGCAGCATGCACAAACTATGACTTTTTCTATCTTTGATTAAACAAGTGTTCTTTAAGCCAAGCCCTGCATTTTAATTGTAAAAACTCTTGTAATTAAAGCATAAGGCAGTTCCTGATATCACACTGGAGGGAGGCAAGCACAATGTCAGTCTTTTCCCAGAGTTTGTCTTTATGGAGCTACTAATACCAAAACAACAGCAAAAAAAAAAAAAAAAAAAAAACAGGATCAGTCAGGCTCAGATGATAGAGCCTCCTCTATTAAATGCATAAAGACAGAACAGAAGTGAAAATTATTGTCAAATTGTTTTGTTTTCTGTAACATAGTTGCATGAGAAATTGTTTTTATTTGTTTTTTATATTTGTATTAATACAAAAAGTAAAGATTGCTGACCAACTATTCTTGAAATTGTTTAAACAGTAAAACAATATCTAGGAAAAAATTTCAATCTTTGGTTGCAGCCAAAATGGAAGAAAATTGCTGAGACCAATAATAGCCACACATAAGATAACTGTCTCAAAATAATTTCAGCCCAAGAGGGTTTTTTGTTTGTTTGGTTGGTTGATTGTTGGTGTTGTTGTTGTTTATAGACAAGAAATGAATGAATGAGTTGAGGAACAGAGAAGACTTAAGAACAATAGTTTTTTTTGTTGGTCTGTATTTGGACTTGGAGATAAAAATTCCCATTATGTGAGACTTGCAAGTTACAAGAAGCATCATCAACCTTTGCGGATGAACGCCTTAGAAACAAGTTCTAACATCTCAACTCCAACGGAGAACGACAAAACAGATAGAACAAAACAAAAGCCATGTTGAACCCATCACTTCATGTCCCTTTATTTTTTGGCAGTAATAGCCACATGGTCTTTATACCAGTTTTGTTGTTGTTGTTGTTGTTGTTGTTGTTTGGTTGGATTCCTTTTGTTTTGTTTGGTTTTATTTTTAACTAAATGATGATTCAAAATAGTCCAAATAAGTTAATATCACTATCGACTGAAATTAGTCCCTGTGTACATGGAGTCTCATTAGAGAAACTGCTCATGCTACTGTTTAGGCACCCAGCTTTGATGGACTTCTGTATTCCCAAGATTCAGGGATATGTTGTGATTTACTGTATCTTCATCTCAGTGCTCTGAAGAAAGTGGAGCTACTATACACATCCAGAAATAAAACCAGAGCCCAGGAGTACATCCCAAATCTTACAGAGCATTTTCTTCATTGGTCTGTTTATGTTTCAGAGGCCTGGTTCTTGCAGCTGTGGATCTGCACCAACTGAAGACCACCATCGCTCATTCCTGTGATTGATCATGAAAATGATGAAGCAAATTAACTGTACTGAATTGCATTAGAGCACAGGGAATGAGAACACGTGTTTGCTCCCATTCTTTCTTTTGTATTCCTGTTCAGGCAAATAAGCACTCTATAAACAATAATTAAGCCCTCCTCATATTCGACTGTGACTGTGCAAAGTGTACAATTGCATTTGCTGCCTGTGTTAAAAGTTAAGATCCTATATGGCACAGGATCTCTGTAAGGCAATGAATTACATCATTGGGAGAAACTAGAGTGTAGGTATATACCTTAAGTCTCTTACACTTCAGAAAATATCATATCCAATTAGGATGCAGCAAAAATACACAAAAGTGTATTAAAATTAGGTTCAATCGCTGCACCTCTAAATTTACATGATCTTGGACTATGCATACTATACAGCAGTGCCTAAATCAAGCAGTTTGAATTAGAAGATTAATTGATAAACATTGTTTTTCTCATTTTCCAAGTGAAGAAGCAAAGATGATTAGCACAATGCCAGGCACAGAGCTATATGAATCACCTAGACTTTACCCAGATAAATACTAAGAAAAGGTCCAAAAAACTAGATTTTATTTATTTGTCACTAACATTTACTCTATAGAGCAATTTATCTATTAGTAGCAATATACTTTAGGAAGTCCACGAGTATTTTAGGTCATTCCCTGTTGAAATCTTTATGAAGGAAAAGCATATCAATTATTCAAACAAATAAAAAAGTCTGTGAATCAGGTTCAAGGCAGCCAAATATTAGTTGGATAATTAAACAGTCACCATTTGACTTCTCTCCACCTTCACACCCGTATCTTCACTAACAACACTCACAAACAAATCATATATGTATACCCTAAGTCAATTCTATGAGTATGGGAATCCAGTTTTCTGGAAACGGAAAGACTTTGTGTCTCAAAGTCATTTTGGGTAAGCAGAGGCGGAAGGAAAGGAAGCACACTTCTATTAAGGTACCGCCATCTGCCATGCAGAGTGTGAGGCACTTCTGCGCTCCATCTGTAGCACAGAGTCTCCTTTCTGAAAACTGCTGTTCTCGTTTTCCCACAGAGAGCAGAGGCGGGGGAGACAGGTGAACACAACCTTCTAGATGCTCTTTACACCTCAGGTAAAAGCAAAGACTCAGCAGAGACAAGCAACAGTTCAAAGGAATGCACTGTGTATTACACTTCACACACTAGTTATGAAAACATGCAAAGGCAGATGGAGAACATTTGTGCTCCAAAGGTGAGGAACACAAGGTCTCTGAGAAAATTGTAGTGTGAGTTAAAAACAGCCCACGTCAGAGATAGTGCTGATGCCTGTTGACCCACATAAGTCTAAAATGTGAAAATTACTCACAGTGTTTCTCTGACAGGACTTTACCACTATCTCCCTGCACCTTCTGAGTCTATGAAGGTCGAGATTGACCTTTGGAGATAGAAAATAAAATACCACCACTCTACCAGTCTATAGAGGGAGCCAAGAAAACAAAACACAACACAACACACACACACACACACACACACACACACACACACACACATTGCTGTAACCTGATTCTCAAGGTGTCCCAAAATGTAGATTCATGCTTCTTTTAAGGCATTAGAGTGTAAAAAGTTTGTTGGATCTGATGGTCTAGCTGATTATCAATTTGACAGGAACTATAGTCACCTAGGAAATAAAGCTCTGATCATGCCAGTGAGGGATTATTTTGATAAGGTTATATGAAACGGGCATCTCACCTTAAGAATGAGTAACACTGCTGGGCATGGTGGTGCACATCTTTAAACCTAGTGCTCAAGAGGCAGAGGCAGGGAGATCTCAGTGAGTTCGAGGTCAGCCTGGTCTATAAAGCAAGTCCAGGAGAGCCAAGGCTACACAGAGAAGTCCCATATCAAAAGAACAAAACAACAACAACAAAAAAAAGTAACACCATTCTCTGAGCTTAGGTCCTAGCCTTTAAAAAGGAGGAAACCACCCAATAACAAGCATGCATTGCTCTGCTGCATGACAACTCAGCAATGGGACTGGCTGCCTCATGTTCCTGCCAGGAATCCACTGCACACTGAAATTCTAGGCCAGAACGAATCTTCTTTCCTCATCTTGCCTTGGTCAGGGTATTTTGTCACACTGGCAGAAGACATACTTAGACTGTGAGTTTAAAATATCCTAACACTCACCTGATTTCAGTAAAGCATATGTAGACTCTGTGTGTGAATGTGTGTATATGCATCTCCTCTTTGCAAGAAATGAAAAATGGGGGGGGGGATATAACTTTGTTTGTGACTCTGAAATCATAGGAAGAAAATATTTTTAATATATGGCTCAAGGACTAAAAGACATGAACTCTGTACATTCACCTGTGTGGATCCAAACTTTGAGTCTTTAGATATGTGTGTTTAAACTGGAGTACACACAGAAGTCAGGAGAATACAAAGGCCTGATGCAGGAGAATTTCAAGGGCTGGAGATGGGGTGTGGATAGTGCATGGATGTTGCGAATAAAGAAAGAGGAATAAAGAAGAAATTATTTTGATATTTTGGAGCTAAACAAACCTTTAGTGTATATATTTTGAGATCTCAAAGGACAATTTGTTTGAATTGCAGCCTGCCTTTTGTAAGTAGCTTTTAAACTTAAATCTTTCCAAATCCTATGTGCCTGTCTCTGCATTCTAAATTTTGGGATCAAAGACATGTGGTTTCCAACTGATGGGATTGAAAGGTAATACTTTATATATTAACAAAAAAAACCAAATTTGCTCCAGGAAAAATATTACCTGAACCCTCCAAAAAAAGGTAATTGTCCCAGAGTTAGGATTAGGGCAGGGCTCTGTTCTTATCTTTCCAGGAGATTTAAAGCATCCATTCAAGGAATCCAGGGACAACTGGACAACGGAAACCTCAGCAGAAAACAGATCAGACACCAAAGAAGACGAGTGGCCCAGATGATCCAGCCTTGCAGACTTCTTCAATAGCAGTTTCCTCAAAAGTCTATAACCACAACAACTCAAAATCGCTAAGATCGTTCAGCTCCACAGACTACTCCAGCCAGATCTTCAGTAAAGTTCTGAAGATCAGCTTCTGTCTATGAACTTCGTAGGACATCTAAATAGCTGAGCACAAAGTGACTGAACATCAAATGATTCTATTAACATTTTTAACCATTTTTCCATTCTTATTTGGGCCCCAAACAGGTTTACTACGTCCCAAATCAGCAGGAAGTCATTTTAAGAGAACAACGTCCCATCCCCAGAAGGTGGGGAGGGTGTTCTCCCCCTTTGGTTATTTGATAGATAATAGAAAATTTTGTTATTTAGGGGAAAAGACTACAAGCTGTTAAATGGTCTTGTTAAATGGGTTTTGGAGGCTAGACCCAGGGACTTCTCTCTTTTGCTTTTCTGTATCCTCCTTTCTTTCCTATATAGGAGTGAACAGACTTGAGAAAAATGGGACATAGACATAGTATAGGAAAGAACAAGAAAAAAGGACAGATTATTGAATATATCTTTATACCTTTGTATACTGATACAAAATTAATATTATATTTGGCTAAATTGGTATTGATCATTGTATATTAATGCAAATTTAAGATTGTAAAGGGCTACATCGGTATTGATCTTTGTATATTGATACAAAATTAAGATTATATTTGGCCACAATGGTATTGACCCTAGTATATTAATGTAAAATTAAGATTGTATTGGGCTACATCGGTACTGATCTTTGTATATTGATACAAAATTAAGATTATATTTGGCCACATTGGTATTGATCTTTGTATATTGATACAAAATTAAGGGTAACGCTTCTTAAAGGTATTGTTTGTAGTAATACTTAAAAATGAAATATCAAGTTTTGACCTCTCGCTACCAACCGACATAAACTGTTTAGGATAATTAAGAAACGGAAACTAATAGTCATGAAAACGTGTCATTTTGTTAGTTACTATGACAGTCTATCACAGTTATTTTCTTTTTTTTTTTTTTAAACATTTATTTATTTATTTATCTATCTATTTATTTATTTATTTATTTATTTATTATGTATACAGTATTTGCTCTACATGTATGCCCGGGCACCAGATCTCAATGTAGATGGTTGTGAGCCACCATGTGGTTGCTGGGAATTGAACTCAGGACCTTTGGAAGAACAGCCAGTGCTCTTAACCTCTGAGCCATCTCTCCAGCCCCACAGTTATTTTGTAAGCTACTCAGAAATCAAGTTGCTAAGAGACAAGCAATATTTGCTTATCTAAATATAAGAGATAGATAGGGCATCTTCAAAAACCTCAAGAGATCTGCAGAATATGGCATTCAAAGATGTTTTCTTAACTTAAGATTTTTTGATATCGAGACATGTCAGCTCCTGACAGCACCCCCTATATTACTCCAAGTAGAAGATGAGCATCGAAGAATCTCCAGTGGGAGATGATTGAATTGGTGGTAAGCCATTCTCTTGGCAAGAAAAACCACTTGCTTCAACTATAACATTTATTTTTAATTTTTCATTTACTTGTTTATTTACTTATTTATTATTTGGTGTGTGTGTGTGTGTGTGTGTGTGTGTGTGTGTGAGACAACTTGAATGAAAAGATCATAGTGTAATCGACAGGAATTAGTTCTCTATTTCTATTATATAGGTCTTCGGGATTGGTCTCAAGTCATTATTACATTTAGTGGTAAATGCCTTAATCCACTGAGCCATCCAGCTGGCCCCTATTGGAATTATTTGGACATGACCCAATGAGTTCAAACTGGCCTGAAACAGGATGTGTAGATAGATGATCAGGACCTTCAACTCCTGATCCTCCTACCTCCATTTCTTTTTTCCAAGACAGGTTTTCTCTGTGTAACAGAGCCCTGACTGTCCTGGACTCACTTTGTAGGCCAGGCTGGCCTCGAACTCTCAGAGATCCACCTGCCTCTGCCTCCCGAGTGCTGGGATTAAAGATGTGAGCCACCATGCCCACTTCTATTTTTTTTAAGTGTTAGAATTATAGGCATGTCCTACAATGCCTGTGTACAGTTTTAAAATTTGAAAGATATACAAATGCTTGGTTTATAATAAGTAAATCATTTAATGGTTTCATAGTAGGAATCAAAATGGAAAATTTAAAGACGTAAGTAATTTAAAAGAGAAATTATAGGTCTGGGAATGCAACACTCTGAGTAGAATGTGTGCCTAGATACACACCCATAATCCTAACACTAAGGAGAGGGCGACAGAAAAAGCAGAAGTTCAAGATCAGCCTTGGCTACACCAGTGACTCAAAAGAATATGCAAAAAGTTTAAAAAAAATATTTGTTACATAAAAACTTTTATGCAAAATAAAATACTTAATTTTTTAAAAATTCAATTATTATAAAATAATTATCTTATTAAATTATTGTTTATTAAATTATTAAAATTCTTTATTAAATTACTTTAAAATTTAAAATATTAAATTATTTGAATGTAAACAAATATATATATTTTAATAAAAATAGCTAATTATATTTAATGTCAAAAGTAATGAGAACAGTAATGTTGTTTTATAGCTACAAAGATCTGTTTAGACCCTTGCTTCACATAATGCATGTAACCAGTTATAGGTGTTCATCTCGTCAATCTTCACACCCAAGAGACTGAGGCAGAAAGCACGTTAAGAGTTCAGGACTAGCAAGGGCTGCAAAGTGAGTTATAGACCTTAGGGTCCAGAGGAAATCTGCCTTAGAAAACAACAAACAACAAAAAATACAAAACGCAGAATGAAGTTAGATCTCTCATATCTATTCAGTTTCCTGGCCCTTGTGATATGCTGTTTCCATTGCTTTATATGAAGAAAATCCATTCATATAGAAATATGTGGATTGGAAAAAGCATGAGATTTTAATAACCATTTCAGATAATTGGAGCTATTTTTCTTTGATACCACACTAAAGCCTCCATGAAAGGTAATATCTTAGATGTTAGCTGCGATGCAGAGTCTCAAAATATATCAATGAAGTTTTATACTCTGATACATCAAATCCATTGGTCTCTGTTGCACTTTGAAAGAAACTTTTGCCAATTTGTAATTTTCTAATATCATTAATTTACAAAACATTGGATTTCTGAGTTCAATAGCTTTGAATTTCATTATATGATATTGAAAAAGTATCATCGGCACTAATATTAGCAACCTCAAAGAAATTCCTTTGAATGTCTAGACATTCCAACCTCACAGATGTAGAAGTATATTTCCTGATCTTTTAAGATTTGGTAGAAAACTCAAGTTTTGATATGAGCAACAAATACTAATGCTTGTTTTTGAAGTGATAAGCTAGTTTTACTCATTTTTTTTGTCAAATCTGTAGTTGTCATAAATTCAGAATGGTAGTAATTTGTCAGTTCTTTTCACAAGATGAGTTTATTAGAAATGTGGCTAGTTCGGCTTGTAACGGAAACATCAGCCAGTCACAGCCTCTGAATGTGTTGCTGTTTCAACGGGTGGCAGAAGAACTGTGTGTTCACCCAATTTCATTACACAGAATATTACAAAGCAGGTATATTTGGTTGAGATTCCTTCATCATTTAAATTGTCTCATTGAAGACATTCTCTCTCTCTCTCTCTCTGGCATGCGCGCATGCACGCGCGCGCGCGCGCGTGTGTGTGTGTGTGTGTGTGTGTGTGTGTGTGTGTGTGTGTTTTAAGCATGAGAGTGAGAATGGATTTGATGCCATTGTATTCAGTGGTACTAGCATTTTACCCACCCATGTATGTAACTTCCAAAGAAATCTCAATACAGTGACAAGTACAACTAACATTGACCCTCAGGATGCCCTGAAAAAGTTCTAGAGACACCTAGAAACTTGGGGATAACTCTTTGATAACTTCTGCTTTGCACCTTGTTGTTTCACGTACAAAACAAGATATGTGAGGTTCCTATAGAGGTATGAAGGCTTCATTGCTAATCTGACAGCTTTATTCCTTGCCAGCACTCTCCAGTGCCCATGCAAAGCAGTACACACTGTATGCTCTTTCAATTTCTGTTCATTGTATTATGGGCAAGTTTTACTACTTGCTTGATTCTGGTGACTCACAACCCTAACACACACAATACATTACTTGAATAGGTTTTGTTATGTGCAGGTAGATAGCACAAGACAAATGAAGCCTAGGATCTTGATGAGCCAAGTCCCTCAGGCCTCAGGAGTGGATAGAGTCTCATCTGTACATTCCCCACTTGACCAGTTCTCAAGGACTCTAGAAAGGAGCCTGGCCAAGCATTTAATACCCCAGGAAATGGTGTTAAAATACTGAAGGATAGCCTTCATCTTGGGGCCACAAGGATAATGCCAGGTGAATCCAGAAGGTGATCCAAGATACAGCTTTTTCGGCACATCTTAGTTCTTCAGAACTAAAAGTGACAATGGGTGGGGTTCATCTTGGGGCCACAAGGATAATGCCAGGTGAATCCAGAAGGTGATCCAAGATACAGCATTTTCAGCACATCTTAGTTCTTCAGAACTAAAAGTGACAATGGGTGGGGTTTCAATTGTATTTGGTCACTCAGTGAGCTGCCCTATGTCTTAACTACAAATAGTAGCCATTTTACAACTTAGCTCCACGTGAACAAGATCAGAGCTTAGTACAGCATCTTTTCTAATTTATTGGCAAGACCCCCACCACAGACAAAATTACATAATGATCTGAACTTCACTAGGTCTTAGTCTAAGCATTTGAGTGCTTTTAAAAACATCTTCAGTTTTATGTACTAGAATCAATTGAATATTGACTTAGGTTTCATTAATGTTTCTCAG
>CAJQZJ010036776.1:0-19363 GCA_907164525.1 Lophiomys imhausi
CACACACACACACACACACACACACACACACACACACACACACACACAAAGCCAACATAAATTGACACACAAACATCACTTTTCAACTATAACTTTTACTTTCTCATTTGTCCCCTAAATGGCATGTTAATAATATCACATTATAAAACATCAATAATTTTAAACATCCTAAAGTCTTTACAAATGTAAACATTTTAAAAATTCAGTCTGTGGTCCAGAGTCTGTGTAACACTCCAATATGTCTTTAAAAATTTAAAGTCTCTCAGCTGTGGCCTTTAAATATAAAGACATTTAACTGTAAAGTCAGTTAAAGATATTTAACTGACTTTACAGTTAAATATCTTTTCTTGATGGACGAACAAGGGCACAGTTAAAATCTGAACAAACCAAAACTAACAGTGTAAAAAATAACTCTGTCTGGGATTCACTCACCATCTTCCAATCTCCTCAAAGGGGTTTGGTCACTTTTCTGGTTCTGTCTTCTGCAACACACTCAGCTTGTCTTCCAGGGTCAAGGCGACACTCCTCTCCATATCTTCTATTGTCCTTGGTGGTCATCCAACAGTGCTGCCATCTCCAAAATGCTGGGTCTCCTGTAAGCTGGCTGTATTTTCACCAACAGCCCCTCCTGGCTTCTCTTCATGGTGCCAAGCCTCAACCTCTTTCTATGACCTTCAATCCTGGATCTGAAACTGCTACTGAGGCTGCACCTTCCCCAGTGTCCTCTCCTGGCCTCTCAGAGCGCCAAGCCTCAGCTGTCCCTCATGACCACTTAATGGCTTCAAAACATGTACCATCTGGTGACTATTAGATGGTGACTACCAACTTCAGTTGCCAGCATCAGATGCCATCTCAGCCACCCCTGAATCCATTTATATGGGCTGAGCATGAAGGAATACCCCCAGATTTATGAACCTTAATAAATCACTGCAATTTCTCAGCTCCAAGTAACCAGCATCAATTGTCCCAATAAAGGTTTTACCTCCATGGTGCTGCTATCTTGCTAATCACAGCTGATTCTTGAACTCTTCTGCTTACCAGGACCACAGATTCTCAATTCAAAATGTCAAGCTGTCCCAATAGAGTCTTTTCTTCCCTCTGAAACTTCATAAAAGGGCCATTATCTTCTAGGTTCCAACAAAACAACCAACTGAGCCCTCAGCACACAATGGGTTTTCCGGCCCCAAGTTCCAAAATCCTTTCACAATCCTCCCCCCAAAATAAGGTCAAGTCTGTAACAGCAATACCCAAAATACTTGGTACCAATTTCTTTCTTAATGTTTCTAATGCTGTGATGAAACGCCACAACCAAAAGCAGCTTGTGGAGGAAAGGGTTATCTTTCTTAAACTTCCAAGTAGCAATCCATCACTGAGGGAAGTCCAGGCAGGAACCTGGAGACCAAAGCCAACACAGAGGTCAAGGGGGGTGTTGCTTATTAGCTTGCTTAGTGGGTGTTCTTATAGCACCCAGCCCAATGGTGGCATCAACCACAATGGGCTAGACCCTACCCTATCAATCACTAATTAAGAAAATGACCTACAGTCTTGCCTACAGCTGGATTTTATGGAGGCATTTTCTCTGTTGATGTCCCTCCTCTCAGATGACTCTTATTTGTGTCAAGCCATTGTGTGCTCAGGGATCAGTTGGTTGTTTTTTGTTTTGTTTTTCCTTTATTTTTTATTTCTTCAAGTTACATCTCAATCGCAGTCCCCTCCCTAGTCCCCCTCCAGTCCCACCCTCCCACCCTCAACCCCCCACCCTCTTCCCTTTTTTTTTCTTTTAAGTTTAAGGTATATCTTATTTCCCCCTACAGTTTCCCCTTTCAGTCCAACAAATGGCTCTTTCTCTTATAATAACAAATACAATACAGTACAACAGAGGTAATTAGGCTACAGTTATGAGGGTTATATGGCTTAACGTACATTCCCAATTACCAGTCCATATGTATTTGGTACTTGACTTTAACATTCTACTATCTAAATATATCCATGAGTTTAAAGGTCTATATCTGACTCAACATTCATACTATTTTAAAAGTATCTTCTTAGATCTATAACACTCTCTTGACTCCTAAACATCTCAAAATTTAATTATGAGACTCTAGCTATCTGTTCTTCAACCACCTCAGAGACCTGAGAGGGATAAATATATCTGATTTTATAGGAAGTACAGGGCCTGCAGCTTCCCAAACTAAGAAATGACATACCAGTGGCTGCCTGGACAGTTCCCATTTTCTCTCCATACATTACAGCATCGATCTTCAGTCATTTGGCCCCACTTCTCTGACAGACATTGATTGTAGAGCAGGGGTTGTGAAGGACTTACCTACCCTGTCTTGGCAGAGCTAGGCTGTTGACTTACCTGCTTCCAGGTTTTGTTCTTTTTGGACAGCATTCTGTCTACAGTTGGGGCAAAGGGCTTTTCCTACCAAGAGATAGGCTTGCGACTAATTCAATCATCTCCCACTGGAGATTCTTCGATGCTCATCTTCTACTTGGAGGAGAATAGGGGGTGCTGTCAGGAGTTGATATGTCTTGGTATAAAAAAAATCTAAAGTTACGAAAACATCTTTGAATACCATATTCTGCAGATCTCTTGAGGTTGTTGAAGAGGCCCTATCTATCTCTTATATTAGAGTAAGCAGATGTTGCTTGTCTCTTGCCGGTTTATTTCTGATTAGCTTAGAAAGTAACTATAATAGGCTGTCATAGTACCTAACTGAATGACTAGCTTGCATAACCATTAATTTGCAGTTTTTTGTTGTTGTTATTGTTGTTTGTTTTTTGAGAAGTTGTCTGACTTTATTTTTTTAATGTTTATTACTTCAGGTTACATCTCTATCAGAGTGCCCTCTTTTCACCCTCCCACCCTCTACCCCCTATCTCTTCCATCCCACTCCTCTGGAGTGGAGTGTCCCTACATATCAGTCCCCCACCCCAGTTCAGCAGTCATATGAGGGCCAAGAGCCTCCTCATACACTGGGGGCCTACAAGGCAGCACCACTAGGGAAAAGTGTCTCATTGATAGGTAACAAAGTCTATGTTCCTGTTCCCTTTAGTACATTGGTTGTAGGATAGTCATCCTGTACTATATGGCTAAAATCTGATTATAAGTGAATAGACGCCATGTGCATCCTTCTGAGTCTAGGTTAGCTCACTCAGGATGAGCTTCTCTAGTTCCATCCATTTGGCTGCAAATTGCATGATTTCATTGTTTTTGATGGCTGAGTAGTATTCTATTGTGTAGATGTACCACAGTTTTTTTTATCCATTCCTGGGTTAAGGGACATCTGGGTTGTTTCCAGTTTCTAGCTATTACAAATAAGGCTGCTATGAACATAGATGAGGAAACATCTTTATGGTTTGGTGAGGAATCATTTGGATGTATACCCAGAAGTGGTATGGCTGGGTCTTGAGATAGAGCTATTCCAAGTTTTCTTAGATATCGGTTGGTTGTTTTGTTGGAACCTAGAAATAATGCTGAGCGATTTGGATAATGGAGGTCCATCTTATATAAAACTAGCCAGCACACCCTCTTTAAGCAATGAGCCCAAATATATTTTTATTCTTTTAAGTTGTTTCTTGTCCATTAGCTTCTGACCACAGCAATGAGAAAAACAACATGCCATCTCAAGCCATTCAGAATGTCTCATACCAAAACAAAACAAATAACGAACACTGGTTTTGCTGAAAGGGGAGCATGTTTCCTGTTTAGAAAATGTCAATTAATATAGCCACATGCACAATATGGAGGTTCCTCAACAAACTCAAAATATAGCTACAGTATGATCTCTTCACTACCCCACTTCTGGGCATACATCCAAATGAAAGAGAAACAGCACCATACCAAATAGATAACCTTCATGCCAGTGCTGATTTTATCAGTATTTACAACAGTTAAAATATACAAATTAGCCTTGGTATCCATCAGTGGATAAATAGATAAAGGAAACGTGGAATGCATTCATGACAGAGTATTAGTATTAAAGAATGAAATCCTGTCACTTGTGTCAAAATTGATGGAAAGGGATGATATTATGTTAAATGAAATAATCCAGACATAGGAAAACAAGTACTATGTGTTTTCATGTATGGAAGCAAACAGACAAATTCTAGTCTGAAAATAAAATAGTGATGACTGGGGGTCTGTGAAGGATGTGAGAGGTTTGGAAAGATGGAAAATGCTTATTGGATGTAATCAGTCCCTGTTAAATAAATGTTTGCCTGGGTTTTGAATAAAATAAATGTTTGGTTTTTTGGTGTTTTGTTTTGTTTTGTTTTTTTAAGAAAATGGTGTCTCTGGGGCTGGAGAGAGGATTCAGAACCTAAGAGCACTTGCTGCTTTTGTATAGTACCCAGCTTCAATACCTCCATGGTGGCCCACAACCATCCATAACTCCAGTTTTAGGGGATCCAACAACCTCTTCTGACATCCATGGGCACATACATGCAGATGAAGCACTCACACACATGGAATAAAATAAGCTAAGAGAAGGCTAAAACAGTTCATTCCCTCACTGACCAGAAGTAATTAATTTTGCCAACATACTGGTGCCACCCTATGAATGGAGCTGCACTACCTGGACCCAAGCCTGAGTTCCTGCCTTTCTGTTCCCTGACCTGACCCAAACGAAATGAAAGGACTGCATTCCTTTCCCTCTACCATAAACAATGATAGGGTGTGGACCTGTCCCTGGGGGCAGTGTGTGGAGTAGGTGAAGCAGAAAATTTAATTCTGTGACTACATTAGAATCAGCTACTGCACAATCTTCTACAGTTTCATGAGCCTTTGGTTACTATAACCATTAACATCCTGTCATCCTCATCTCCATGACTGTTTTCATATGGGGACAAGTGATTCTAATATCTGATTAGCATGAGTTAGCGCTACAGAAGGGATTCATTGTGACTTCATGTGTGCATATAACAAATTTTGACCATATTAACACCTTTCTTTCCCTGTTTTACCCCATGTCCATTAAACATAACCCTAATTTTTTTTCTTTTTTTTCCTTTATTTTTTATTTCTTCAAGTTACATTTCAATCACAGTCCCCTCCCTATTCCCCCTCCAGTCCCACCCTCCCACCCTCAACCCCCCCATCCTCTTCCCTTTTTTTTCTTTTAAGTTTAAGGTATATCTTATTTCCCCCTACAGTTTCTCCTTTCAGTCCAACAAATGGCTCTTTCTCTTATAATAACAAATACAATACAGTACAACAGAAGTAATTAGGCCACAGTTATGAGGGTTATATGGCTTAACGTACATTCCCAATGACCAGTCCATATGTATTTGGTACTTGACTTTAACATTCTACTAACTAAACATCTCCATGAGTTTAAAGGTCTATATCTGACTCAACATTCATACTAACTTGCAACACAATTTTAAAAGTATCTTCTTAGATCTATAACACTCTCTTGACTCCTAAACAACTCAAAATTTAATTATGAGACTCTAGCTATCTATTCTTCAACCACCTCAGAGACCTGAGAGGGATAAATATATCTGATTTTATAGGAAGTACAGGGCCTGCAGCTTCCCAAACTAAGAAATGACATACCAGTGGCTGCCTGGACAGTTCCCATTTTCTCTCCATACATTACAGTATCGATCTTCAGTCATCTAGCCCCGTTTCTCTGACAGACATTGATTGTAGAGCAGGGGTTATGAAGGACTTACCTACCCTGTCTTGGCAGAGCTAGGCTGTCGACTTACCTGCTTCCAGGTTTTGTCCTTTTTGGACAGCATTCTGTCTACAGTTAAACATAACCCTAATTTTAACCCCTAACCTCTAACCCTAACTCTAACCCTCATCCTATCCCTAACCCTAATGCAGGAGAATTGCCAATACATAATAATAATTTTAAAAATACCTATTAGATTACCTGCTGACCCAGCACAAGAGTTGAGACAATTGCTAGAAGTTGTTCTAGGGGTTTACTCTAAGAACATACTTTCAGCAACATGAAAACACACATATACAGTTATTCATTAAATGTGGTCATTTAGCAGTATGGGGAACAATAAAATACAGCAACATGGTTGAATAAAAGGACATAGCCAATGCAGAACCAAGCAGCCAGAAAAAAATGAATGTAGGACAACCTATGAACTAACACAAAATGCTTTTCAGGATGTGATGTTAGGAGAGCAGAAGCCACATATAAGAGTTAACTTTGAGTGTAAGAAAGAAGAGATAAAAAGATACACATGAGTTTGTTGACTGTTGGGAAATAAATGAGAAAGAATAAAATAAAAACTTCAAGAGTGTTTGTCTACAGATGGTGAACAGAAGCAGGGTGGGGAAGGCAATGGGAGTGTGGGAGAAGGGATCGGGGGAGTGACAGTTCTTAAGTAAAACAAAACTTATGTGGTTATGAGTTTTAGGGCTCTGTTAACATTTTTTTCAGATGGAGAGAATAAATAATTAAAACTAAGAGGCTGATGAAGAAGATGCAAATGGAATATGAGTTTTAAAAAGGACAAATCAAACTCTAAGACAGGTAATGAACCATACTGACAAGCGTGATGGTGGTTACTAATGACATCAACCTTTGAAACCATCAGCTTCACTGCAGGTTCTAAGTCTAAAGAAGAAGAGAAACTCTGTGTGTACTAGAGGTAATGGTTTTGTTTCAAGAAAGTCAGTTTAGCTTTCTTGAAACTGTGGTGTATTTTCTTGAACTAACAGATATATTGTGATTGGAGGGCTAATATGGATAGTAGGTCATTGATAAGAAAACAAGGAAGACTAGAAAACCTTTGTAGAGTCTGGGTTTGAGTTGGAGATGTTGCTGTAACTCGAGGTTTAAGCTGACATATAACTGGATCTAGGAATGAGTTCTAAGGGCTATGTATATGTGTGCGTTCGTATATGTATTTCATTCCCTTAATTCTGGAGATGGTCAGGAAGCAATTGCAATGCCATAGCAGCAAGCCAACCAAGTGTTCATTATCTAGACATGTGAACTGTTCTGATAAAATGCCACTTTCAGTAAAATGAACCAGGACAATTAAAAAGGATACAGTTCAGGCTGGAATAGGGAAACAAAAGATGATGTGGAATATTTTGTGGTGCCAGAGACTAGAAAATACTTGAAATACATCAGGGCTACATCAAAATGATGCCAAAGTCAGTTGAATGGATTCCCAATGGTCCAACCATGACAAGTCTGAACACCCTGAATTGTCTTGGATTATAACCAAAAGAATAAAGTTAAATCAATAAATTATCTAAAATGAAAGGTGGTGGAGAAAAGAAGTATCCCTTTGTATTCAGCTCCAGTTGGTAAGTGTAGAGGGGTTGCTAGGAATAGTGATTCACTGTCCAGCAAACACTGCACTAACAGTTGCTGAAACAGACATCAGTGGAATCTAAAATGAATATACATTTAGTTTAGTAAGTATACAAAGAGATTTTTCAGAGGATGGAGAGATGGCTCAGCAATTAAGCACACAAACTGCTCTTGCAGAAGGACCTGAATTTGGTTCCCTACACTGACGTCAGACAGCTCGCAACTGCCTAGGTACTCCTGCTCCAGGGGTACTGGGCACCTCTGGCCTCTGTGAGCACCTTGCACTCATGTGAAAATAATAAAAATAAATCTTTAAAAAAGAGAGTTTTCATATTCTCAAAGTATCTTTCCATGTGACACTTATTTGTTATAAAGGAAATATATATATGAGAAGCTTGGCAGACATCATCCACACCAAATGGTTAAAGATAACATTGACAGCCATGGAACGACTGAACACTGAAGCCTGCCAGCTTGGAATGGATGCAGGAAAGTGAATTACTGTTATCTCATGTATTAAGTGGTTGAAGTGTGCAGGTCTGAAGTGTCTCTAAACGCCCCTGCCCACACAACAGTTTCCCAATATGATATCCTGAGAAGGACACAAGATAACTTCTGTGGTATTCTTGAAGCAATGCATAACCTAAATTTAACCATGAGGAATCATCATGCAAATTAAGAGATCTTGTATAAAGTAACTGAACAACACACTTCAAAATAAGATAGTAAAGAACAAAGGAAAATGAAGAAATCTTCCACAGTAAAGGAAAGTAAAGTGTTTCAGAATGTGAGTATTTGGAGATGGTCTTCAAAAGAAATGACTAAACATTAAATTTCCCTATCTCTTGTTTAATTACTTCTTTTTGTTGTTTGTTTGTTTGTGACAAGGTCTTTCTATGTGGCACTGGAGATCCTGGAACTCACTAAGTAGACCAGGCTGACCTAGAACACACAGAGATCCATCTGCCTCTGCCTCTGTCTCTGCTTCTCAAGTGCTGGGATTAAAGGAGTATGCCACCACACACAGCCTAATTACTTCTTTTCCAAACTATCTCCAAATAGTCACATTCTGAAGCATTTGAAGGTTAGGTCCTTAACATGGGAATTTGGATTTGTGTGAGGAGGAAGAATAAGGAGTGGGTGGTGAATTACTAGTGTTTGGGAAAATCACATGGAAATCTACCATTTATAAGATATAGAGTCCAAGGAAAATGCCAGGTGCAGTGGTATATACCTCTCTGTAACTGCAGTACTGGAAAGACAGAAATAAGCAGGTCTCTGGCCAATCAGTGAGCTCTAGGTTTAATGAGAGGCCTTGTCTTCATACATGCATACATACATGCATGGATGGATGGATGAGAGTAATAGAAAAAGACACCTGAAACTAAATTGACATTACTCCATTCATAGGAAACACCTAAAGTAACTCAGTCAAATCTACAGAGAGGAGAATAACAACATGACTTCCTGGGGTTAGGCTGGAAGACTGGAAGAACAGGAGAAAGAAAGCATTTGTTAATGTGCATAGAATTTCAGTTTTGTAAAAGGGAAAAGTTGGTGAGGAATGGTTGCGCAACAGTATGAATGTGTTTAACGCCACAGCATGTACACTTTAAGAAACTGAAAATGGAAATTTTCATGATATGTGCATTGTACCACAATTAAAACAAAAAAGAAACTTAATGTACAGAGAACTTTGAATGCAGAGACAGAAGACGCAAAGGGAGAATGCCATAGATAACAATCAATGACTAGAGCAGGCTAGCAGTGGCAAAGAATGCCAGCAACCAGAAGCTGAGCCAGGATTCTCCTCTGCAGCCTTCAGGAAGAGCCCAGCCTTGCTGACATCTTGATTTCAGAGTTCTGGAACTGGGATGGAGTAATTTTTACTGTTTTAAGACAAATAAAGAAAGAAAAGGGAACTTATGAGCCTTGGATCCCCTGCTGTAAGCGCCTGGGATATATATTACTGCAAGCTATATATCTTGCCAGCTTGGAATGGATTCAGGAGTGTGGACTATCATTATTTCATGTGGATTAAGTGCTTGAAATGTGCAGGTCTGAAGTGTCTGTAAATGCACCTGCCCAGACAACAGCCAAGGCTCATTCTTTTCCCTGGGGGAATATATCTGTCCCTGTAAATCACTGCCCAACTAGAGAATACCCACAAGGAAAGGGGAAACAGGCTGATTCTGTGGATTCTCTGATCCTAATCCATGTCTCCACTATTAGCTTTCACCGAAGCAGAAATAGTGAGGGGGAAATGGCCAAGAAGTTTGACTTAGTTTGTGTTTATTTATTCACCTGTTTTGGTCATACTTAACAAGTATTAAGTGCCTTGTATGTCCTAAAGGCTACTTTGTTTAATTGAAAAACATGCACTTCCCACATACTAGTCACTTGTCTACATGTTGAAGATATTGTCATGAACTAGACAATATTCCTACAGCCACTGCTATGGTTTTAACGTGAAATGTCCTCCCTAAGCTCACACATTTGACCTCCTGGTCTTCAAATGGGAATGCTGTAGAACCTTTAGGAACTAGAGCCTAGCTAGAGGAAACTATCACAAGGTGGGCCTTACTAATAGCCTGTCCCCACTTCCTGTCCACTCTTGCTTCCTAACTGTAGATGCAATGGAACAGGCTGGGTCCCCACCATCATTCCTTCCCTGCTTGCTGTGATGTCTTCTCTGCCATGATGGATTGAATGGTCCTCTTGACCTGGAAGAAGCAGCAAACCCTTTCTCCCTTAGGTTGCTTCCTGTGAGATGTTATTGTTATGGAGTCTACCTAGATCCAATGTAACTCAAATACCAGGTAAATATAGATGACAAAAATTTATTGAAATCAAGCAGCTACTGATCGATCAGGGCCACAGAACAGACTCAGGAGCTGAACTGCAACCCTGAGCCAGAATAACAGAATATTTAAGCTTGCAAACCACAAACATTTGTGCCAAGTTATTGTTACAGTTTTCCACCAGTCAGAATAGGAGCTGGTCCCTGGGTCTGGGAACATAAACTTAGTTTTGACCCTGCCAGCAAGATGGAGAAGTTGTTGCTGAGATGGATGGACTCAGACAACTGTCTTCTTACACATTGTCCCTGAGATGGCTGGACTCAGACAACTGTCTCCTTACACATTATCCCTGAGATGCTTGGACTCAGACAACTATCTCCTTACACATTATCCCTGAGATGGCTGGACTCAGACAACTGTCTCCTTGCAACAGAAGCTGTTCAGCTATTAGCAAGTCCCCAGTTCCCCTAAGGCCTGGGCTCCTGAATGTAGTCCCCCCTATGATTAAATGGAGTCTAAAAACAAAATGGCAGTACTTAGAACAAATTTTGTTTGATTGTTCCCAACAGTTGTATGGCAGGGAGAGAAGCTACACCCATGTCTTTGTTGAGCCCTAGGGGGCTCCCCAAGGGCCTGATGCCCAGAGACCACCAAAGCCCCAGATTCGCTGTAACATACAAGAGGTTTATTTAAGCCAATGTGCCGGAGTTCGACTACCTCCATGGAGGAGTGAACCTCCAAAACAGTTTTCAGGCAGTATTTAAGCACACAGGGAACAAAGGGGATGTTCAGGCAATGATGCAAGTGGGGATTGAGGAGTGAGAACAAACCAGTCAGCTATGTAAGTTCGGATAGTCCCAAGGACTGAGTTCTGTGGAATGTCTCTAGGGGAAGTAAGGTCAGGGTCTCATGAAGGAGGAGAAGGCCTTGTATTTATTAATTTTTACAGTCTTACATCTACACATTGCAGATAGGAAGGCTATCTAAGTGCTGATGCCACCAATGCCTACCTTGGTGAACCAATGAGTTTTATTGGGGTTATTAACAGGAATATGAATGAGGGGTTAGTTACAAGAGCAGGAATGACTCAGAGACAGCTCCATCACCAAAGGCCATCCGCCACAGGTGACTGTGCACAGAAGCTGGAAACTTGGAGCATTCTGCACAGCTTGCAGGCAGCTCAACAGGTTGGAGAGTGTCCCATCCCAGTGACGCAGGTGGTCTAAAGCTCTTCCAGACCATTTGGCTGGTTTCTGTTTCTTCCAAGCAGCTGGTCTGGTCTCTGAGTTTTCTTTGCTGTCTGGCTTGTGTGCGAGTGATTCTCAGCAGCTTGGTTTATTTACTCTTGGGATGAGGCTCTCCAGTGAATCTGGTCAGTTTCAGAGACTTCCTGAAGCTATTTTGAGTTGTTTAACCTTCTGGCTTAAGGCACTTCCTTACAAGATGTGATGCTTCAATCTCAGAGGAAATGGGTGCATCAGGTTATTATTGTCACAGAAACAGTTGTTAATATAACAACCACTGTGAAAATGCCCTCCCCCCTCCAGAGCTGGAGAGATGTCTCAGTAATTAAGGATACTTGAAGCTCTTCCAGAGGACCTAAATTTGATTCCTAGCACCCCCACATTAGATAGCTTACAATAGTCTGTAACTCCATTTTCAGGGGATCTGTACACACATGCACACAACATACACACACACACACAACTTCTTGCCTTTCTCAGATCTCCTATTAGAGGGAGTTAACCAACAGCCTAGGTACTTCTCTCAGAATACTCTAAGCCTTCCTGCCCAGGATCCCCTTTCCACAGGCTAGCCTAGTCAGTACCTGAGCATGGCAGGGGCAGTAAGGCCAGCCAGAAGATGAGGTATTTTCCTACTGTGTGGCTTTGGTTATGAGATGCCTGGCTTTCCCAGATTGTTTTCCACATCTACTGGAGTTTCTGATCTTCCTTTCCTTTTTCTTTTTTTTTTTGTCCTCCTTTTTCTCTGAATTCCACCATGATCTAACCTTTCTTCCACTCTCTCCTCCCCCAGTTCCTTTCTAGATTCTTTTCCTAGCATTTCCCCAAACAAATATCTTATAAGTACAAACTGTCTTGGTGTCTGCTTCTTCAAAGGCTCTAGCTAACCACCTTTCATTCTCTCCATAAAGAGTGGTTAAGAGCCAAGACTCCAGATACAGAGTCCTTCTCTGCCACTTAGTAATAAGCTATGCCCCGCTCCCACCCCAGGGTCAGTAGAGATTGCCCCAGCGTCATCTTCTGTAGCGTGAATGCATAAATTGTAAACTAATCTCATGAAGTTGTGAGGAGGCTAAAACACGTTTTTTGTAAAGTCCTCGGCATAGTGCAAGGGTGCCAGGTCTGTGTAAATGTCATTATGTGGAGCTTGCACTCAGATACTAAAGGAAATTAAGGAGAGTGAAATGCTGTGGAAATTGAAGAATTCACTATGTTAAGACTATGGAATGAAGGGACTCTGGCCAGCCCAGCCTTGCAAGCACAGCTCTGGCAGGCCTTGCCCTTCTCCCATATTCCCTCTACCTTGCTAAAAACCATTAGATCATATTCCTAAAGCTAGCCGCCAAGGTCTATTGCCTTATTTGGCCCCTTCCTCCTGAACTGACTACAAAGGTCCAGCTATCAAACTATTGAAGTCCAGCAATCAAAAGCCCACTTTGACTCTCCTAATTAACATCCCTAATCAAAATTAAACACCTCATCCTAACACGGGTTTCCCTCTTTACCTTTACACACGGCCATTTTCCTATGTGCCATATCTGTCTCCTTTCCATTCAGAGACCTTTGTCACCATCCAGTGCAAATACCTCTCCTTCCACTCCCTTATTACTTTCCCCTTCTCCTTTTCCTCTATCTCCTGTTTTGGTCTCTTATTCCCTGCCCTTTGTCCGTCTGGGACAAATAAATCTTTGTGCTGAAAATTTAGTCTTGGGGATCCTGAGCTGATACTGATCTCTTATAGAGAAGACCTGGTTAGCAGAAGAAAACAGTTGTGCAAAGACTTTAAGACAAGAATGCATAGAGCAACATTCAGATAGAACAAGATCAGGTAAGTGGCAAGATGATGAATAGGGAAGGAAATGGGTGGGAAAACCATTAAGGGCCAGAAAAAAGAATCTCAGTCCTCTCTTCCATTACTAAGTCACTCAAGATATGTTTGAGAAGCCACTGAATTAAGTGCACAGAGTCTGATAATTGGTTTTCCTCTTTCTAGACACATGATCAGAGGTAACTTGAGGTAACCAACCTCCAGTAAGACATATGGGAGACAAAAATTGTTCTTCTAAAGACTTTCTATCCCTTGTGTTTCCATAGACCTTGATTCAAATTTTCCCCTTACAAGTCATTTCTTATATAGACATATTGTGGTAAATATAGGCTTGATTTTAACATTACCCAGTAAATGCTTTGTTTTTCTCAACTGTATATATACATATTGTGGAGAGAGAGAGAGAGAGAGAGAGAGAGAGAGAGAGAGCATGTTTCTTAATACATATAAAATAATTTCGGTTACCAAAGTTTCTATGGCCTGAAAATAACAACATACCAGCTACTCTGTGACTGGCAGTTACTCTAAGTTCTGCTAATCTCCATTTGGCTAAACTTAACTGTCCCAGATGCTCTGATGGGCAGCAGGGAGTCTTCTAAATAAAGGGGTGGAGTGTGATCACCACTGTAGCAGCTTTACAGGGTAGTTCCTGAAGAAACCAGTTAGGGATGCTTTTGTTTTACCTTTGTGGCAATCTAGTGTGAAACCACAGAAAAAAAGCTTTGCGTATTTAAGGTCCTAAGTGCTCCTTCATTCTTTTGAACAGAACCATCTTCAAAACAAGCCTTTAGCTCTATAATTCACCAAGGTCTCAGCTTCACTTATGAAAATTAGTCTATTATACTCCTTATGCATACATGAGAGAGGTACTTCTTCATTAGTGGGTTCCCTGGAATCTGAGACAATAAGTCCTGAGATAATATGAAAATTTTAACACTGTCTTGAGGGTACCCCTTTTATCCACAACTTCAGTGAAGGAGAAAACAAAAAAAGAAAAACTTATCTAACCCGAATTCTGGGTGGAGAATTGACAGCTGGAGCAGTGAGCCAGCTAGACAAACTGCTGGGCTTTCATGTCACATCAGAGCCCTGAGGATAAGAACAGCAGCAGTCACATGGGTAAAATTATGAGGGACGCTGGTTTCCAGGGCTCAGGCCGCATTTTACCTGCATCAGGTCCTCAGGGCTGTATTCCTTCTTCTGCTAAAATGTACAGACTCCCCAAGGAGTCTGGAAATATCCTTGCTGTCTCCACCTCTGGTGGGAATTGAGGCCCTGGTACCATTTATTCATACTGTGGTCTCAATTATTCAGTCTGAAAAATGGAGCAGTATTTGTGTATCAAAACTCTCTTTCTCAAAGATTGGTGAGTTTTGCCTAGTAATTACTTGTGGAGACTGAAAGAAAACACACCTGGCATATTAAGATTAAATAGGAAAAAAAAAGTCAGATAACAGTGCTTTTGATTAGACAGAAGGCCATAGCAGCAAAAAGGAAGTAGTTTTTAGATTTGGATTACCAAACCAAACAATGAACTTCCTTCTAATGTATCATTTATTTGACTATGTAGAGTGAATATATTGTTTTCTTGAAGTTGTCCCTTAGTCTAGAACAGCAGTTGTCAAGTTTGGTTACTCCCTGATGTCATCTGTTTGGTTGTGTTGACTAATTACAGAAGAATGACCCTGGAGACTGTATTTATGGTTAAACTGGGTAACAGGGACCATGTTTAACTATTGCATTTGCAATAGCCAAAATTTTCAGTAGTTAAGAGCCCTGTCACTCTTGCAGAGGACATAGGTATGATTCCCAGCACACCATGGCATCTCTAAACCATCTGTAACTCCAGTTACAGATTCAGATCTGGGGGTTGGGGAGGGGGTTTTGATGCCCTCTTCTTTGTAGACACTAGGCATGCATATGGTGCACATACGTACATGTAAGCCTGCACACATACATATTACTTTATTTAATCTTTAAAAAATAAAATAGTCACAAATGGACAAAATATATGACATCTTGGTCTACATGACACTGGAAATAAAAGAACTAATAGCAGTGATCTCAGGGACATGGGTAGGACATGGGTAGACAAGCATTATAGTCATCCTATCTTACAGTCCAAAAAGTTTCCAGCCTCTGGTGCAAATTGCAGTGCAGTGGACTACTTAAACTAAACAAGAAAGCTGAGAGCCTGGTGATGTTTAATTGCTAGGATTCAAAAGACAAAGGATCAAAGAGAAAAGAAAGAGTGAATAAGCAAGAGAGTGAGGGGGAGGCATATATAAACATCAGGCAGAAATCATGAGCAAACTTTGGATGGCTACACAGAATTACCCTTTGAGTTGCTGGCCAAGAATGGGCACACAAACACACACACACACACACACACACACACACACACACACAGAGCTATCTATAAGGGGGGGGGAGACACCTTAGAACAAGTATCCAAGATTCACACAGGGGCAATAGTGCCTGTTCCCAACATTCAAGGGTCAAACAGGGTTTTGCAACAGCGGAGGGGAATAATTAGTCCTGGGCTGGTAACTGTCTCAGTCCTGGCTAACAGATCTCTACCAAGCAAACAAGGAGAATTAGCCTGCTTCCAAGGAACTCAACTATATTCCAGAAATGCCCAGGAATATGAAGATGTAAGAGTACAAACTATTCAAAATGAAATAGAGAGAGGACTTAAAAATACATGCACAGGCCAGCATTACACTGTGGGTTATTTCCCAGCAACCTATCCATCTAACTACAGGACCCAAGATGTGCCTGGGGAGAGTGGTGGGCGGTGGGGGTGTGTCAGGGAAGAATATCTGAAAGGTTCTTGATTTTTCTGAAGATAATAAAAACGAATGCCCAAAGAATTCAGACAACTTTAAGCACTATAAATATAAGGACATGTCATAATAAAACTGTTCAAAAGCAATGATAAAGAGAGTCAGAAGAGTGAATCATTCGGAAAAGAACCAAGATAAGGAAGAAAACATATTGAGGGATAGAAAGAACACAAGTGAAACCTGAGAGAAGACACGAGTGAAGATGGTGGAGTTGCACTTCAAAGTACTCAAAACAAGCCATATTGCCTCAACCCAGAATTGTATAACCATTGAAAATGCCTTTCAAAACTAAAGGCAAAATAACTTCTCTCACTCAAACACTGAAAAGGCATTTTGACAGCAAATCTTCAGCATAATAAATGTTAAAGGAAGTCCTTCAGATGGAAGTCTGCATCTATTAAAGAGGAACGGAAATGGCAACTATGAGGCAAATATGTGATGGTTTTTTCTGTTTAAATCACATTTAAAAAGGTAATTAACTGATTTCAAGATACACGGAGCAACAAAAATGGCACCAGGAAACAGTGATTGCTGGGAAGACCTCTGGAAAAAAAGATCAAGAGCTAGAAAGGGAACTTGGCCTGAAACTAGTTTTCAACAGCAAACTACACACACGAGTTATGTTGCAGCAGCTCCTGTGGTAGAAGCTCCATCTCCCTGACACAATTCCCCTAGTATGGATCAAGCTAAGACTGAATGTTTGAGACAACGGCATTGAAACGGCAGGTTTGGCAACACTAACAGGGGTTAATGATAAAATGGCAGGTGCCCCTTCATTGAATACTACACCAATGTATCCTTTGCAGTCACATAGACATATTGCAAGATTATGCACGTGAATTCCACAAAGCCAAAGCCAAATCTATGGCAGTAGCAGAAAGGGAGCATCTCATGGATTCAGTCTGAGAGATGTGGAGTCATAAAAAAGGGGAAAAAGTCATATAAAAGACTGAACTACTTTTGGAAGAACATGACCACCTTCAAAATGGGTTAACAGTTCTCTCCTGTGAACAGCCTGATTCAGTGGATCAACTTTATGAAGCATCCAAACTCATTCATCCTCAGTGGCTTGCCTGGCATCTGTCCCATCCTAGTGTTGCTGTGTGCTTACTAAGTGGTAGATCCCCTCCAGGGGCTCTCCATGGCTGCCACCTCCATGCCCTGATCTGGAACAAGAGACCTGGAAAGGAGAAACAGGCTGCCCACGCGTGCACCTACCAGCCAGGTGAATTCAAGTCTGAGAGCAATGGTACTGTCACCAGCTGGGATGAGCTGAAGCCAGTTTTTCTGTGCTACTTTGCAAACACATGTTTTTCTTAATTTTAAAGAGAAAATAAATGACAACAAGGTTTTCATCTGTTTTTCTCTCCTTAGGAGATACGGAAGTAACAAAAACAAAGGCTGGCCTTCAGTGAGTGTTGAGGCCTGCTGGCCAGTGGGCTTCACAGATGGACTCCTCTCTCCCAGAGTCAAGCTCTTCTTGTACTTCAACATTCACAGTGAAATATCAGATGTCCCTTCTTCACAGTCTGCTGTAGATGCCTACTCTGTGTCCCTCTTTGGGCAGCTGAAAAAAATTCTGTTTTGTCACTGGTTCTTTAACATGATGATAAACCAACTTCATCATGTTTGAGGTTGTCTGAAATGGAGAGTACTCTAAAAAAGGTTTGTCTATTATTCTTTTATAGTTGTGAGCATAATGAGGCTAACTGCACCACAGGAAATGCATCAAGAGTGGCAGGCTTTACCCTAAGGAGATAAGTTACTGTTTTGATTTTTTTTATTATTTCTTCCATTAGGTTAATATTTGATACAAGTGAAACTCTCCCTTCCATCATAGCAAAAGAAACAGCCAGACTCTGTCACTGCCCCCAACTGTCCCTCACTGTGTGAGGATTAACACCAGTGACTGAGGGAGGGACCTGATTTCTGTGAGATCTGCTCACTAACTACATGTGGAAAAATGTTGAGGGGTGGCTCTTCAGGTTAATTCCAGTTGTAAGTGCTCTGTAGTGTGGAGGAGAGGGTGAAGAACAGCTGCCTGATGAGGCGGGGACCCTGTGCTCTGTGTATAACTGTTTATTCCAAGCCTGTTGGGTTCCACCAAACCTCCAGGCAATGGTCTCATGGATGGAGGTTATGACTGAGTCTGTCTACTAGCACCTGCCTTCTAGGCCATGCCTGGACAGTGCCAGAACTGTAAACCCCCCACCAAAATGCTTGTCACCTGTATCCATCTCTCAATATCTGTCAAATGCTTCTAGTTAGTATGTGGCTCTTCAATAATCCCTAACGGTTCTTTGTACTCCAGGGTTATTGATTATAGTGTCTCCTCCAAATCTGTTGGTTGAGGATTCTCTTAAATTTTTCCACTCTGAACCTTAAAGAATTGGGGAAGTGTGTTGTTCATTTTTTAAGTTCTTTCATGGGGCTATAACCCTAGACAAAGAACTACAGGCAACTAAAGAATGCTCAGAGTGACAGAGAATAGCCTTCCCAGGAAAGAGTGAGTTTGCCAACTGATAACCCAATACCAAGTAGTGAAATCATATACATATAAGTAACAATATATAGATTGAACAGACTCTATTTACATATATAGGGATATATACATACATATATATGTGTGTGTATACATATATATACATATATATAAAACAACAAAGAAAAAGAGTTCAGAGACCATGAATTTAAGAAAGAACATAGGGGTTTCTTGGTAAGTGGTTTGAGAGAGGAAAAGGATGGGAAAATTATGTAATTATATTTTAATTTCATTCATTATTTTGATTTCATGTAATTGTATTTTATATTTTGTTTAAATTTCAAGATATTTATGAGAAAAAAACCCCACCTCCCTTAATAAATGAGGCAATTATCTCTGTCATCATTTGCATTCAACATTGTACTGGAGGTTCAAACCAGTGCAAAAAGCTAGGACAAACAAATGAAAGGTACTCAAGTGAGAAAGAGTGAAACTCCTGTCCACAGACAATGTTCTCATCTGTGTAAAAAACTCTTTATGGAAATATCACTAAGACTATTGAATGAGCTTAGCCAGGTGTTGGGTTAGAAAATTACATAAAATACTCTTTATGGAAATCTCACTAAGACTATTGAATGAGCTTAGCCAGGTGTTGGGTTAGAAAATTACATAGAGGGGGCTGGAGAGATGGCTCAAGATCATATGGTTAAGACCACCTCGTGCTCTTGTGGAACATCCAGCTTAAGTTCCTAGCACTCATATTGAATAGCTGACAACTAGTGCCTCTGGACTCCATGTACACCCACAGGCATGTGTGTGTGTGTGTGTGTGTGTGTGTGTGTGTGTGTGTGTGTGTGTGTGTGT
>CAJQZJ010036777.1:0-15188 GCA_907164525.1 Lophiomys imhausi
TACACAGGCTTTAAGACCAACAACTGACAAACTAGGAACTACAGAATATCCTTACATAAATGGGCACCATCATTTGAGTGCAGAGGTAACCTCCAAAATGGGGAAAAAAACTTTAACATATCTGAAAGAGGGTTAGTGTATAGAATATACAAAGAAGTTTTTAAAAGTTAAACATTAATAAAACAAACAACTCAATTTTAAAATAGGGTATGATTTTAAATAGCTCTCAAAAGAAAATACAAACAGCTGAGAAATACTTATTAATGTGCAACTAATTATTGACAATTTTGTCAAAATCATACACTGGAGAAAGGACAGGTTCTTTAATTTTTTTGTTTGTTTTTTGAGACAGGGTTTCTCTGTGTATCCCTGGCTCTCCTGGACTCACTTTGTAGACCAGGCTGGCTTGAGCTCACAGAAATCCACCTGTCTCTGCCTCTCGAGTGCTGGGATTAAAGGCGTGTATCACCAATTAATAATTTTTGCTGGGGAAACAAGACATCTTATAAAGATTGAAACTTGACCCCTGTCTCTCATCCTGCATAAAAATCAACTCAGAATAGTTGAAAGACTAACTGTAAGACACAAAACACTGAAACTGCAAGAAAGAAAGTCAGAGGCAACACTGCAAAATACTGGTAAAAGAAATAACTCTGGATAATACAAGAACAGCACAGGAAACAAAAGCAAAAGAGACAAATGTGATTATATCCTAGCAGAAAGCTTCTCGCAGCAAATTAAACAATCAACAGAGTGCAGAGATGCCGTATAGCAAAAGAGAAAATACTTAGCATATATTCATCTAATGAAAAGTCAGGACTGAAAACAGATGAATTAAAAAATGTATTGGTAAAAACAAGCAATATAATTAAAAGTTGGCAAAAGACCCTTCTCAAAGGAAAAAATGCAAATATCAAATAACTATATGAAAAATGTTCAATAGCATAAGCTATTAGGTAAATACAAATCAAACTCTCATGACATAGCTTCTAACTCTAGTAAGACTTGCTTTTATGAAACCAAATTTTTTTTAATAATTTATTTTTTATTTCTTCAAGTTACATCTCAATCACAATCCCCTTCCTACTCCCCCCTCCAGTCCCACCCTTCCACCCTCCTCCCCCTCAACCCCCCCATCCTCTTCCCTTCTTTTTTTTTTTTTTTTAGTTTAGGTATTTCTTTTTCCCCCCAACAGCTCTCCCTTTCAGTCCAAAAAATGGTTCTTTTTCTTATAACTATAAATACAATACAAAACAACAGAAATAAATAGGACACAATTATAAGAGTTATATGGCTTGGCATACATTCCCAATGTCCAGTCCATATGTATTTGGCACCTGACTTTAACATTCTACTATCTAACCATCTCCATGTGTTTGAAACGGAAACTAATAGTCATGAAACGGAAACGGAAGAAACGGAAACGGAAGAAACGGAAACTAATAGTCATGAAAACATGTCATTTTGTTAGTTACTATGACAGTCTATCACAGTTATTTTCTAAGCTACTCAGAAATCAAGTTGCTAAGAGACAAGCAACATTTGCTTATCTAAATATAAGAGATAGATAGGGCATCTTCAAAAACCTCAAGAGATCTGCAGAATATGGCATTCAAAGATGTTTTCTTAACTTAAGATTTTTTGATATCGACACATGTCAGCTCCTGACAGCACCCCCTATTCTACTCCAAGTAGAAGATGAGCATCGAAGAATCTCCAGTGGGAGATGATTGAATTGGTGGTAAGCCATTCTCTTGGCAAGAAAAACCCCTTGCTTCAACTGTAGACAGACTTCTGTCCAAAAAGGACAAAATTGGAAGCAGATAAGTCGACAGCCTAGCTCTGCCAAGACAGGGTAGGTAAGTCCTTCATAATTCCTGCTCTACAATCAATGTCTGTCAGAGAAATGGAGCCAAATGGCTGAAGATTGATGCTGTAATGTATGGAGAGAAAATGGGAACTGTCCAGGCAGCCACTGGTATGTCATTTTTTAGTTTTGGAAGTTGCAGGCCCTGCACTTCCTATAAAATCAGATATATTTATCCCTCTCAGTTCTCTGAGGTGGTTAAAGAATAGATAGCTAGAGTCTCATACTTAAATTTTGAGTTGTTTAGGAATCAAGAGGGTGTTCTGGATCTAAGAAGATATTTTTAAAATTATGAGGCAAGTTAGTATGAAAGATGAGTTAGATATAGAACTAAAAACATATGAAACCAAATTTTAAAATGCCGATGAGGGCACAGAAAAAACTCATACTCCATTCTTGGGAATGTAAACTAGAACAGCTACTATAAAGAACAGAGGAAGGATTTGGGGGGGAGGATATACCTTAAATTAAAAAAAAAGAGGATAGGAGGGAGAGGGGGAAGAGGGTAGAAGGATGGGACCAGGAGTGGGGGCAAGAGAGGGCTGTGATTGAGATGTAACTTGAAGAAATAAATAAATGTTGAAAAAAAAGTAAAAATAAAACAACTACATCATCCTGCTAGCCCACCTCTGGGACTATATCTAAAGAATATTAAATTAGCATACAGCATTATTTCTGGGGCTCTCAGAGACCCCATACAAGTCATTGATATTGTTAATGGTTTTTCACCAAGAGTTGGTGGTAAGATCTTATTGCTGAAGACAGAACATCCTTTGATCACAGGATATGGAGGAATCAAGCTGGTACTGACCTGGAAACCTCTTCCCTGATGACTAGCTTTCATAGTGCTGGAAGTTGTTATGCACACTGATGGAGGAAAAAAAAATAATTTACAGTCCTGACCAGATGTGAACCCTGTGAGTTACAGTAAAGAGCAGCATGCCAAGATATGCCTATGGGTTTAACAGAGGCATGGATGTTATGGGGGTGACGAACCACTTTTTGACTGGATATAAGAGCACTCTTCAGGATGGAACTCATGCCTGATACTATAAACTTGTTTAAGGACCTATAATTGGGAATGTCATAGATCCTGGGGAAAACCTACTATTTTACCATGTTCAATGGATAGAGTAACACACTTTTTTTCTAAATGTTTATGTTTACGCCCATAGATTAGTGCAGCTCTTAAGTCTCTTTACCATTTTTACAATAAATATCAGTTTATACAAAGATCCACAATCATTTAAAGTGCAGGGAACAAGTGACTATAGAGTTCTCAGACCTAAATGGGACATCTATATCACATACATGACGGGGACATTGCACTCATGAAATCCCAGCAGTTTTGATTGCCTGCATGAGATCTATACAAGATCAAGCCAGTTAACATTCCATCATGTATGGGGGAGGGACTCATAAGACCCTACCCCTAGCTTAGGAGCTGGTAGCAGTTAATAGATTCTAGGAGGAGAATCATTTTCTTTAGTATTGTAGCCCTGGTAGATTGCCCTTACTCCAGTGAGTGGCTGCTTACTCATCTGTGTGCATAAGGACAACACTAGTAGACTATTTACTAAAAAAGAAGAAGATATTAATCTTGAAAGGGGATGTGTTGAGAGATCTGGGAAGATTGGAGGCAGGGCGTGGTAGATGAAGAGGATTAAAATATATTGCATATAACTATAAAATTCTCAAAGTATGAATTACATGTAAGTAATTTCTACATGTCTGTTTTTATTGTGGTACTGCTCACAATAGCCAAGATTAGCATCAGTGCCTACTGACAGGTAAATAGATAAAAATATGCTATATGTACATACAATGGGACACCATTCAGGTTTAAATTAGAATCTATTTCTTTTGCTTGCAGCAAAACCAATGGAAATAAACTTGACATTTAGAAGATAAGTAGCACATGTTCTTACTTGTATGGAGGCTAAAAAGTAGAATAGTGATAATTAGAATTGGGCCTGGATGGAAAAAGTGTAACCAGGTGTGATCAATGCATGTTATAGGTGTATACCTATAAGGATTTCTCATACCAAGTCTCACAACTATACATAATTAATGTTTGATTAAAAAACTAATGTATTAGCTGACAATAAAAAGAATAATGTAATTCCTCAAAATGTTGAACTATTTGAATTAGATATGGCTGAATTTTTTTCCAAAATTGCTAAAAATTATAAACCTAGTTTCAGAAAAATCAACTACAAGGAGAAGAATGAGAAATAAAAACACACCAAGGCAAATCATTACCAATCTCTGAAAATCAGTAATTAGGAAAATACCCATAGGTTAGAGTATCCCTCAGCCCTCATCAGAGAAGCTTCTCCTTACAGTAGATGGCAATTAACACAGAGACACCCCCAATTGCTCAGTGTTTAAAAGACTGTTTGTTGCTTGTTCAACCTTAAATGGGACATTTATCACACTCCTCCCCCAAGACTCAGGAATCTTCATGGAAGAAGGGACAGAAAGATTGAGAGACAGAGGTGGTGGATAGAATTAAAGTATTTTTTATAATCAGTAGTATTTTCCAGACACAGCAGGACAGATGTACATATGAACTCCCAGCAATTGTGACAGCATCTACTCAAGCTCCAGCCAGACAAAATTTCAGCATAGAGGCAGGAAAAGTGGGCACAAAACCTACCACTAGCTGAGGAACTGTTGACTTTTGACAGCTACTGGGAGAACGAGAATTAGTTTTCTTTAATAATGTGACCCACAGTAGAATGACGACATGCCAGGGCAGGCACCACTCCCAGGAGTCGTGGGCAACACAAACTGGCCTCCATAGGGAACGAAGAGAAAAACTAATCTCAAATGGGAGGGAGTATGGAAAGGTGGTAACGGTAAGGGAAAGAGGGGAGGTAAATATGTTCAAAATATATTCTATGAGGTTCTCAAAGAATCAACAAAAATATTACTCCCCCCCCAAAAAAAACCCTCAAAAACATTCAGAGAAGAAAAGGGACATGCTATATAGGCAGAACTTCTTCCTCAAGTATCCATGCTCTAATGTTTGAAAACAGGTTATATGAGGGAAGGAAATTAAGGGAGAAGATAGAATTGGCTCAATATAATCATGAGGATATGAGAGGATGAGCAGCAGAACTTGAAAAGTGATAGCAGTGTGAGGACTCAGTGATAGCAGTGTGAGGACTCAGTGATAGCAGTGTGAGGACTCAGAATCAGATGGTTTCCAGGAGCTCAAAAAAAAAAAAAAATGCAAGGAAACGGACCCTCCCAGGCTTTAGGAAGCAATGTGGCCCTGTTCGTATTTTGATTTTTAACTTGTTGAGATCTGTTTCAGGTGTATATACCACAGAATGTTGTGCTGTTTTGGAAATAGTAACTACATGAGTAAATATAAAGCTTTTATATTATTTAAACATTTATAAAACACCAGGGTATAAATAAAAGTAATAATGATTCTATGATTTTTGACATGTGTATAACAAAATTTATGACAATAGATCAAAGTTCATAAGAGGATAAATGAAGTACACTATTGTGAATCTCTTGTGAGTAGTTTATCACTTAAAATATACAAGTAAATTAAGGATCCATACTATAAACTCCCAAGTAAGCAACCACTAACATAGCAAACTGGTTGTGGTAAGCCACAAAGTTAAACACAGTTGTAAATCTACTCAATTAATCCAAAAGAAGGCAGGAAAGGGAACTGAAAATATAAAACTAAGTACCCCAGTAATTACATTAAGTGTTCTTAATCAATTAGAAGGCAGAGGTTATCAGACTGAGTAAAAAGAATATGCAACTCTATACTAAAAGGAACTCGCTTCAAACATATAAAGATGTAAATAAAGTGAAACGAAAAGAATAAAAACATGATTATCAAGTGTTTTAAAATGAAACAATAGATTGCAGAATAAAAATTATCACTTGTACAAAAGAAATTTATTTCACAATAATAAGGTGTCATTTCACTCAGTAGGATTAGTAACCATAGAATATTATGTGCCATAGAAAATGTGAATAAAACTGGATGGAATTGTAACAAACATTCACAGCTGTTGGTAAATATTTCAATATTCCTATCACAATAATTGATACAAAATAGATATGTATAAAGATAACAATGCTATGGTTAAACTTTAATAACTGCTGTTTAATTTGACCTAGTTAAAAAATTTTGAAATCTATACTTAGTGAATGTGCTGTTTTCAAATGATCTTTGTAAGTAGTATATATAATGATATACCATATTGTGAGGCATGAAAAAGGCTCAAGAAATTTAAAAACATTCAAGTGGGACAGTAAATCTTCATGGTCAGCTCTCTTGAGCTGAGAGATGCCTGAGACATCAGGGAAACACATCTCTGGGTATGTGCAGGGAGGAATTTCCAGCCAAAATAAGATCATAAGTGTTTCTTTCCAGTGGATGGTTTAATCCACTGGTGGATCTAGAGTTTTAATAGCTTATTTGGAGAGGCTGGAAATATGGAAAGTGGGGGCTAGGTGAAGAAGAAGAAGGTGGGGAGAGGGGAGTCAGTGGGAGCTGTCTACCCTGCTGCTATTTTCTCTCTCTGCTCTTTTTCCTCCTCACCAGATGTGAGCTTCTCTATGACCTCCCTACCCTTGGGCTGAACAAAACCTCTGAAACTGTTGCCACAGTGCCTAGAGAGCTGAGGAACTTATCAAGCCAAGAATGCTCTCCTACCTCTCTCCAGCATTAACTTAAATATCAGGAACTAGAAGATTGCTGCAAAGTCATGAACATGTAGGGTTAATACCACCCTTTGTAAGTAAGACATGTGCCAGAGAAATAAAAAGGTAAACTGAAAAATATCCTTAACTCTACAGCTTCTTGATCTTTTGTCTAGAATCAAGTGTAGAACCATCTGGAACTTAAAAATGAAAACTCTCACATCTTATTATGTTGTAAATCTCAATTTTTAGGGTTAATGCAAATACTGGAAAAGAAGAAAGAGAAACCAATGACACTCACTTCCTCCAGCAGTAACAGAAAGAACCAGCATTGAAATCCGATGAATCTTAAGCCACCAATATATACCAGTGAAGGAATACATGAAATAGAAATCATGAACTAGAGATTATTTGAAAAACATAAGCTAGCTCTTTGAAATTAAGCATTGCCTAGCTGAACAGGAGAAGAAAAAGAAATGACAGAAAGCTTTAGTATTAGGAATGAGATAAAGCATCCCTCCAGATCCAAGAGATATTAAAAGGCTAATAAGGAAATATTATGAATAAATTTATGCCAATAAATTTGACAACTTAGACGAAATATGTCATTAAAAATCCTTCCACAAAAGAAACTCCAGATCCAGATGGCTTCCCCAGTTAATTAAACTAAATATTTCTGAAAAATTAACAGCAATTCTATACACATTCTTCCACAAAATTGAAAAGGAAGGATTACTTTCCAAGTCATTCAATGAGGTTACCACTCAGCTCATGCTAAAACCATACAAAAATTACTAAAAGCAAGCTACCAAAAACAGCCCTCATAAACATAAGTGCAAACTTCTGAGGCAAATTTTAGCAAACCAAATTCAACCATATATAAAAATAATAATATATCATGGCCATATGGAGTACTTCAGGAATATGAGGTTTGACAGACCAAAATCAATCATTGTAGGAATGTCAAAGAAGATTGAAGATTCAGAATTATCAGATATCTGTATTCCCAGACAACTGTCAGAGTCTGTGTAGTGTAATTATTTGGTAATGTTAGAGTTTATTGAAGTCATGCAAATTCCAGAGAAAGACTTGCATGGTGTCTTAATTAGGTTTCTATTGCTTTAATGAAATCTCATAACTATAACCAACTTGGAAACGGTTTATTTCATCTTCCACTTCCAGGTATAGTCCCTTGCTGAGGAAAGCCAGGGCAGGAACAAAGCAGGAACCTGAAGGTAGGAATGGAAGCAGAGGCTGTAAAGAAATGCTGCTCGCTGGCTTGCTCTCTATGCCTTCTTATATCACCCAGGGCCACCTCCATATTCGTTGGACCTGTGAAATTTGTCACCGACATCAAACATTAATTAAGAAAATGTCTCAGCCCAGTCTGGTGGAAACATTTCTCAATTAATATTTCCTCTTCCTAAATGACTCTAGACCTTGTCAAATTGACATAAAAACTAGACAGCACGGGTGAAAATTACAATGAATATGAGTTGATTTCATTTTTTAAAGCAGGAAATGAGAAGTAGAGCTTATTCAAAGGAGACACTGTGGAAATAATTAAAATAATTTACTAATATTAATATTATATTTAATTGATTGGCAGCTGTTAATCCTTAACCAGCCATTATAAATGAGTACACATGACACCATGTGGATTTTAATAAGCCTTGGCCTGAATTGAGCAATCTTGGCCCACCTAAGCTAGCTCTTATTTCTATTACCCAAATATGACCCTATATATACATACATCCCCTTGGATTGCTATTCTCCACGCTATGTTGATGTTCCTGGCCATGTGGAATAAGGTTCTTTTTTCTAACCCATGGTATGTGTCTTCCTTCTTCCTGATCCTGGCTAGAATGAGGTTCTTTTTTCTAACCCATGGTGTGTGTCCTCCTTCCTGCTCCTGGCTGGAATGCACTAATCCTCTGTGTAAATGCAGGGCTCCTGTTTTAATCTCAGGAAGTCCTGCCTTCCTATACTTTTTCTGCCCAGCTTATTGGCCATCAGCAACTCTTATTAACCATTCAAGACAATGCTTCAGAAGGGGCAGTAACCAGATCTCAGCATTGAAATCAGCCTATCAGATCTTCCCCAACAAGACACCAATAAGCCAATAGAAAGTGCACCTGAGAAAGCGAAGATAGTGACCTTCCTAGAAAAAAGAAAAACAAACAACTATATTAGGAAACTTGAAAAAGTAAAGGAATGTGTGGAGAAAATCAGGAAATAGCATATGAACATACTGTAAATATCAATAAATCAACTACAGTGTTGAAAATTATCATCCCTGAAATGCAATATTCACTAGAGGGATTTCCCTGGCAGATGAAGGTGGACAGGAGAAAGGATGAGCTACCTAAAGATAGGAAGTTGAAAACTGCTGGTCAGAGGAAGATAAAGAAAAAAGATAGGAGAAAGTGCATGCAGTCCATGGGACATATACCATAACACACAGCACACCAATACACTAATTCTAGTATCTCCTGAAAAGTGTGTGTGGGGGGGCAGAATAGTTGTAGTTATCATTGTTGAAATCCCCTTGATTTTATTTAAGATATAAATGTTAAAATCTAAGAAGTTTAATATAACAAATAGGGTGAATATAAGCCACATGATAAACTCAGGCTCTAAGATCAACAATCAATAAATGGGACCTCATGAAACTGAAAAGCTTCTGTAAGGCAAAAGACACTGTTGATAAGAGAAAACAACAGCCTACAGATTGGAAAAAAAATCTTCACCAACCCCACATCTGACAGAGGGCTAATATCCAAAATTTACAAAGAACTCAAGAAATTAAATGCCAAGAAACCAAATAATCCAATCAAAAAAAAAAATGGGGAACAGAGCAAAACAGAGAATTCAAAAAGGAGGAATCCCTAATGGTTGAGAGACACTTGAAGAAATGCTCAGCAACCTTAATCATCAGAGAAATGCAACTCAAGATGACTCTGAGATTCCATCTCACACCTGTCAGAATAGCTAAGATAAAAAGCTCGAATGACAGCACATGCTGGCAAGGTTGTGGAGAAGGGGAATACTCCTTCATTGCTGGTGGGAGTGCAAGCTTGTACAACCACTATGGAAATCAGTCTGGAAATATCTTAGAAAACTTGGAATATTTCTACCTGAAGACCCAGCTATACCATTTCTGGGTATACATCCAAATGATTCCCTACCAAACCACAAGGATGTTTCCTTATCTATGTTCATAGCAGCCTTATTTGTAATAACTAGAAACTGGAAACAACCCAGATGTCCCTCAACCAAGGAATGGATTTAAAAAAAAACTGTGGTACATCTACACAATGGAATACTACTCAGCCATCAGAAACAACAAAATCATGCAATTTACAGCCAAATGGATGGAACTAGAGAAGCTCATCCTGAGTGAGCTAACCCAGACCCATAAGGATGCACATGGCATCTATTCACTTATAATAAGATTTTAGCCATATTGTACAGGATAACTACACTACAGCCAGTGCTCCAAAGGGAACAGGAACATAGACTTTGTTTCTTGTCAATGAAACCCTTTGCTCTAATGGTGCTGCCTTGTAGGCTCCCAGTGTGTGAGGAGGCTCTTGGCCCTCATATGACTGCTGAATGGGGTGGGGTACTGATATGTAGGGGCACTCAACTCCAGAGCAATGGGATGGAAGGGATATGGGGTAGAGGGTGGGAGGTCGGGACTGGGAGGGGTGGAAAGAGGGCATGGTGATGGAGATGTAACCTGAAGTAATAAATAAACATTTAAAAAAAAAAGAAAATTAAAGATAAGAGAGTTGAAATGACTTACAAGAGATTCTAGATAGTGTCAGATTTTTTTCTCATCAGAAACTTTGAAAGTCAGAAGACAATGATCTCATAAAGATAATATATTTTTAATATCAACCAAAAAGTCTTACTTACAAATTATCTGTCAAGAATGAAAGAGAGTATCCAGGCTGGTTCCATGTCCTCACTATTGTAAAAAGAGCAGCAGTAAACATTAAGTTGCATATATCTTTATGGTAAGATGCAGAGCTCTCCAGACAAGTGCCATGGATTGGAATGCTTGGGTCATAAGGTAGTGCTAATTTTTTTTTTTTTTAAGAACCTCTAAACTGATTCCCATGATGGCTGAATTAGTTTGTACTCCTCTCGGCATTGGATAAGAATTTCCCTTCCCAAATTTCACCCCACAATTTTCCCAACTATAAAAGCTGCAAGGATAAAGATAGAACAACAACAACAAAAAATGATGGAATGGCCAACCAATGAGTGGCCAAACGTGAGTCCCAACCCATGAGAGAGAGCCCACCCAGACACTATTAATAATATTTTGCTGTACTTGCTGACAGGAGCCTAGCATAACTTTCATGTGAGTGGCTTCACCCGGCAGCTGATGAAAACATACGCAGAGACTCACAGCCAACATTAGTCAGAGCTCAGGGAATCTTGTTGAAGAGAGGAGTGAGGATTGAAAGAACCAGAGAGGTCAAGGACACCAAAGAAAACCTACAGAATCAATTAACCTAGGTTCATAGGGGCTCACAGAGAATGAAACAGCAACAAGAGAACATGCTTGGGATAGACTAGGCCCCCTGCACATATGTACTAGAGGTGCAGCTTGGTCCACATGTGGGACCGCTAGTAGCAGGAGCAGGGGCTGCCTCTGACTCTGTTGCTGGCCTATGGATTCCTTTACCCTAACTGGACAGCCTTATCTAGCCTCAATAGAAGATGTGCCCAGTGCTTCTACAATGTGATATGCCAAGGTGGGTTGATGTGCATGGAAGGTCTCCCCTTCTCTGAGGAAAAAAGGAGGGGGGCATAAGGGGAGAGAAGATGAGAGGAAGGGACTTGAAGGAGAGGAGGGAGGGGAAGCTCTGATGGGGAGGTAAAATAAATAAATAAATTAAAAATAAATAAGAGTTCCTCGTCCCCACATCCTCTCCAACATTTCTTGCCACATTCCTTGATGATAGCCATTCTGACTAGAGTGAGTTTGTATCTCAGGATGGGGCTAACTAGAAAAGAAAACTTTTAAAAAAATAAGTAAATAGAGGGAGTCTGGGCAATGCACCTTTGAGCACACAGTAGATCTTTATGAGGCAATCAGAATGAATTTAAAAAAAAAAAAAAAAGGCACTCAGGCCAGAAAAGCAGGTAGGCCACAGCAGAAAGTCCCCTTGGCACATAATGAAACATACAGAACAAAGAAAGAATATTAAAAGCTGCAAGGGAAAACGAACACACAACACATACTGGCAGACTTATGAGAATTACACCTGACTTCTCAAGTGAGACTATAAAAGCCAGATAGTCCTGGACAGATGTGCTATAGATTCTCAGGTACCACAGATGCCAGGCCAAACTATGACACCCAGCAAAACTTTCAATCACAATACATGAAGAAAATACGACATTCCATCATAAGACCAAATTTAAGCAATGTCTACCTACAAATCCAGCCGTACAAAGGCTTCTAGAAAGAAAACTCCAATCTAAGGAGCTGGGTGTTTTCTACACCCAAGAAAACACAAGAAATAAATAATCCCAGAATAGCAAATCAAAAGAGAAGCACACGTGTGCTCATGCATACACACACCACCACCACCACCACCACTAAAAACAACAACAACAAAATGACAGAAATCAACAGTCACGTCATTATCTCTTAACATCAGTGGGCTTAATTCCTCAATAAAAAGACAGACTAACAGAATGGATTTGAAAATAGGATCCATCCTTCACTGCATCCAAGAAACACACATTTACATCAAAGATAGATATCACCTTAGGGAAGGAAGGAAAAAAGATATTCCAAGTAAATGGACCTAAGTAAAAGCAATCTTGTGCACCCATTTTAATATCTGACAAAATAGACCATATCAAAATTAATCAGAAGAGATTGGAAAGTTTACTACATACTCAACAGAAAAATCCACCAAGGGGATATCACAATTCGTAACATCTATGTACCTACCACAAGGTTACCCAAATTTGTAAAAGAACTACTATAGCTTCAATCACAAATTGATTCTTACACACCTACAGTGGGAAGACTACAATACCCAACTCTTCTCAATAGACAGGTCATCATCCAGTTTAAAGCAAAAGAAAGAAATGCTGGAGCTTATGAACATTATAAACCAAATGAACCTAACAGGCATTTACAGAACAGTTCACCCAAACAAAAGAATACACCCTCTTCTCAGCACCCTATGGAACTTTCTTCAAAACTGACAACATACTCACACACAAAGTAAGTCTCAACAGAAACAAGAAAATTTAAATAATACCTTGCATCCTATCTGACTCTCACAATTAAAGCTGAATATTAACACAACAGAAAGCTTAAAAACTTAACGGAAACTGAACAACTCACTACTGAACGAAAAAGGGGTCCAGATAAAAACTAAGAAAAAAAATTAAAGACTTTCTATAATTAAATTAAAATGAATACACAACATACACAAACTTATTGGACACAAAAAAGTAGTTCTAAGACTCAAGTTCATAGCACTAAATGCCTACATAAATATTTGAAGAGATTTCATATTAGTAACTTAACAGCACATCGGGAAGCTCTAGAACAAAAAGAAAAAAATCATACTCAAAAGTAGTAGACAGCAAGAAATAATCAAACTCAGGGCTAAAGTCAATAAAATAGGAACAACAACAATAAAATAATACAAAAAAATCAATGAAACAGACTTGGGTTCTTTGAGAAAATCCACTAAGATTGGCAAACCCTTACCCAAATTAACAGAGAGAATATATCAAAATTAAAATTAGAAATGAACAGGGAGCCATAACAACAGACACTAAGGAAATCCAGAGAATCATAAGGATATACTTTAAAAACCTGTACTCTGTCAGGTGGTGGTGGTGGCTCACTCATTTAATCCCAGCACTTGGAAGGCAAAGATAGATGGATCTCTGTGAGTTCAAGCCTAGCCTGGTCTACAGAGTGAGTTCCAAGACAGTCAGGGCTACATAGAGAAACCCTGTCTCAAAAAGCAAAATAAAATATTCTAATCCACCAAATTTGAAAATCTACAAGGAATGAATAGTTTTCTGGATACATACCACTTACCAAATTAAATTGATCAAAAAAGAATTTAATCAGACCTCTAACCTCTAACCTCTAGTGAAACAGAAAAGGTGATTAAAAGTCCCCCAAACAAACAAAAACAAGAAACAACAACAAAAATCAGGGCCAGATGGTTTTAACACAGCATTCTGCCAGACTTTCAAAGAATAGTTAACACCAATACTCCTCAAATTATTCCACAAAATAGAAACAGAAGAAACACTGCCCAATTCCTTTTACAAGACCACAGTTAGCCTGATACCCAAACCACATAATGACCCAACAAATAAGGAGAATTAATGACCAATTTTCCTTATAAACATAGACATAAAAATACTAAGTAAAATACTTGCAAACTGAACAGAAGAACACCTCAAAAAGATCATCCACCATGATCAAGGAGGCTTAATTCAAGAGCAGCAGGGATGGTTCAACATAATGCAAATCAATAAATGTAATCCACCATATAAATAAACTGAAAGACAAAAACCACATGATCATCTCATTAGGTCCAGAAAAGGATTGACAAAATCCAGCACCCCTTCATGATAAAAGTTCTAGGAAGATTAGGGCACCTGATCATAATCAAGGCAGTTTACAGAAAGCCCATACCCAACATCAACTTAAGTGGAAACTCAAAGCAATCCCACTAAAATCAGGAACAAGACAAGGTTGTCCACTCTCTCCATACCCACTCAATATAGTACTTGAAGTCTTAGCTACAGCAATAAAACAATAGGAGGAGATCAAGAGGGTACAAATTGGAAAGGAAAAAGTCAGAGTATCTTTATTTGAAGATGGCATGATAGTATATATAATGACTGTGACATTATAGTATACATAAATGACCCTAAAAATTCCACTGGGAAACTTCTACAGCTGATAAACACTTTCATAATGTAAATAAGAATGCAGCTGGATCAAAAATTAACTCAAAAAACCAGTAGCCCTCCTATACACAAATGACAAGCTGACTGAGAAAGAAGTCAGAGAAAAAACACCTTTCACAATATCCTCAAACAATTATAAAATATCTCTTGGGGGTAACTCTAACCAAGCAAATGAAAGACTTGTATGAAAAAAAAATGTTTAAGATGCTGATAAAAGAAATTCAAGAAGATATTAGAAAATGGAAAGATCTCTCATGCTCATGGATCATTAGGATTAATTAACATAGTAAAAATAGACATCCTACCAAAGCAAACTTCAGATTCAATGCAATCTCTACCAAAATTATAGCACAATTTTTCATAGATATTGAAGGGACAATTTTTAGTTTCATATCAAAAGACACACACACACACACACACACACACACACACACACACACACATGAAAAAAACAGGATAGTTAAAACAATCCCGAATAATAAAAGAACACTGGGAGGTATCACAACACCAATTTCAAGTTGTACTACAGAGCTATAGTAATAAAAAATAAAAATAAAAACCCACAGCATGTTACTAGAACAAAAATGGACACATTGATCAATGGAATTAAGTTGAAAATCCAGACATAAATATACATGCCTATAGATATCTGATTTTTTTT
>CAJQZJ010036780.1:0-21813 GCA_907164525.1 Lophiomys imhausi
TGTAGAGCAATCCATGGCATGTGTACTTCCCTCATTCCATTTTTTTTTCCCTGAATCCTGATTCAAAGTTAATAGTTAATTTTTTAACAAGTAACTGGATAAATAGGAAAAAGGAATGCATTTTTCACGATATGTTGATAAAATTATCACAACTTTAAAGAATCTCATTTAGAAAAATATGTTGAAATATTTGCAAACAATGATATACCATCTCCTTAAAGACAATGAGCATCTCTCCAGACCATAATAAATGATGTTTAAGATATACAGTACAATAGATACAGAAGACCTCTGGAGTCATACTTTAAGCAGAACATTTTACATGATATTTGAGCATAAGAGAGAACAAACATATGCACAGGTTATGAAAAATAAAATAATCAATAGGGAAGAACTAATAAGTATATACTAGGCTTTACACACTTGTAACAGGGGATCATCTTCTAAAATGCACATGAGATGCCCACAGCAACTGATCACTTTAAACATTTAAAGGTTTAAAAAAAAAATCTTTTTAATTAAACAGCTTTTCAGAAAGGGAAAAAGACAAAGTAAAATTTAATAGTCTCAAAAATATAGTAATGAATAAAGACAATAAATACCAGAATTTATACATTTAAAGCTGTGAGTACAGAGCATGCATACCTAATGTCAATAGATGAATGAAAGACAGTAAATAATTTTTTTTTTTTTTTTGGTTTTTTCGAGACAGGGTTTCTCTGTGTAGCCCTGGCTGTCCTGGACTCACTTTGTAGACCAGGCTGGCTTCGAACTCGCAAAGATCCACCTGCCTCTGCCTCCCAAGTGCTGGGATTAAAGGCGTGCGCCACTACCGCCCGGCTACAGTAAATAATTTTTAACTTTAAAAGTAATAAGAAGTGAAGAAAACACTCAAATAATAATAATAATAACAATAACAATAACAATAATAAAAGCAGAAGTGAATAGAAAAAATCAACAATCTTAGCAAGTAAAAATCCCATTTTTCGAGGAAGAAGGCTGGAAAAGAAGCCAGGAGTAAACAAGGAAGACACACCATGGGGTAGATTAAAGAAGCATTCTAAATGTTGATTGGTACTGTTTGCTGTCTGTTACTTAATTGACTCTTATTGGTTAAATAAATGCTGAGGTCTGGAAATTGGGCAAAGACAGAGGCAGGACTAAGGTTCGGGGGCTTTTTAGAGCTAGAGAGCATCTTGGGAAGAAGACTGGAGAAGAAGGCCGGAGAAGAAGCCAGGAGCAGACAAGGAGGACATGCCATGGAGTAGATTAGAAAAGATCCTTCCATGTGGCCTGGAACATCGGGTTAGCCTGGAGAACAATAGTCCAAAGGGACGTATGTATATACGGGGTCACATTTGGGTGATAGAATTATGAGCTAGCTTAAATAGGCTAGGATTGCACAACCCAGGCCTAGGCTTGTTAAAATCCACCCAGTGTCTGTATGAATTCATTTATAATGGCCAGTTGAGGATTTACACCAAGAACCAACTGAAGATAATATAAATACTGGGTAAATAGTTTAATTAGTTTTTTTTTTCTACATATGGCACCCAGCGTATGGCAATTAGAATCCATGCCTACAGCCTGAGAAGGCTCGGATAAAAACTAACTTCCTAGCCAGAGCTCCCTTAACAAAAACTACTGCCTTACAGCAAAGGTGGAAAGCTTAGCTCTCTTTATATGCTAAATAACTGGCAGCCTTCTAAACAGAGTTTGAAAACACAATTAACCGGCTAAATTAAAAATGGAGGAATTCATAATGTCTCAATATGTTTGGATTCCAATTGAGTTTGTTTCTCTTAACATACTGACAATTGTGGTTCTATGTATACTTTTTGAGAAAGATTTGATTAAGATAGGTTTAAGGACATCTGTAAGGGAGAGAGCTAATGGAGGGAATGCTATGCTGCTGACAATAACAGTGGGAGAAGGAAGGAGGCCCAACCCGATACAAAAGATGTCAGCGGGAACTCACAAGTGCCTGAAAACTAGGTACTTATCAAGAGTATCTGGGAAAGGCCCACCAAGGATATAGTCAAAGCTAGATTTCAGGAATTATAAACAGAACTTTAATTACAACACGGGATGGCACAATTAGACTAAGGCTTTTGAAATGTTGTTTCTTTGCTTGATTTTTGTTTGGATGTCTTTGATTTCCCTATATCGGGAGGTAAAAAAGATGTTTTTATCATTTGACAATGCTGAGATATAAGAGATTTTTAAAGATATAAAGGCAAAGAGGTCACAAGCCAGTCTCCTTAGATGTGGGACACCCACTAGAAAACTGATTTCAAGAGGGATATTAGACCCTAGGGGAGATTTGTTCTTAATCCTTGAGTGTGATGGTGCATGCCTTTAATCCCAACATTTGGGAGACAAAGATAGATGGATCTCTGACCTTCGCCAAGGTCAGCCTGGTCTACAAAATAAATCCAAGACAAGGATATATAGAGAAATCCTTTCTCAAAGGAAAAAAATAGAGAGATATGTTAATGTGAGAAATTATATGTTTTCAGAGCAAAGGGACCAAACACCAAAGAAGACAAGACAAGCCAGATGGTCCAGCTCATAGACTATTCTAGCCAGGACTTCAATGAAGCCCTGAACTTTCCCATCCAAAGTTCAACTTCGAACTACAAACTGCTCAGGACATTCAAATTGCTGAGCACATAGAGACTGTACAACAAATGTTACAATTAAATTGCTTAACCAATTTTTTTCTATTTTATTTGGGCCCCCAAACAGGTTTTCTATGACCCAATTCAGCAGGAAGCAATTTTAAGAGAGCAACGCCCCGTTCCCAAAAGGTGGGGTGGATGATTTTTTTGGTCATTTGATATGTTATAGATGTTGTTTAGGGAAAATGGTTACAAATTGTTAAATGGTCTTATTAAGCAAGATATAGGAGGTTAGACTGAAGGACTATTCTATTTCTTTTTTTTTCTCTATCCTTTCTCTCTTATATAGGGAAAAGGACTTAAAAAGAAAAAGAAGGGGAATATATGTATATAATATAGAAATGATAAGATATAAGGATAGATTATTGAATCTGTTCTGAAACTTAAAACTGTTGTTATTCTTAAAATAAGGTTATCTTTTGATACATTGGTATAGAATTTTGTATATTGATAAAAAATAAGATTAATTTTGATAGTTTTACAATTTGCTTATTCAATGATAGATTTATAAATCAACATGTCTTCAAAACCCTCAGAGAAGTACAGAAAATGGCATTTAAAGATATTATTATTATTTTAAGAATTGTTTGACGTTAAGACAGTCAGCTCCTGACAGCTCCCATTTGACTTGAAAGAAAACAATGAGCATCAAAAAAGAAATCTCCTATCAGTAGATAATTCCTACTGGATAAAAATGCCCCTGCTCTCTCAACAGACTATATACAGTCCAAAGATGGACCAGAGCTTAAATGCAGGTAAGTTGATGTCCTGATTCTGCAGAGACAGAATGGGAAAATCCTTATTTCCTGTTGCACAATTTAGTCTGTGAAAAATGCTTGGCCAGAAGGCTGAAGATGATGCTCCAACAGTTTTGAGAGATATTTGGGACTGTCTAGGCAACAAACTGTCATTTTTTCTTTTTGGAAGCTGCTCTTTTGTGCTTCCTTTTTACTCAAATAATAACTTTATCCCTTCTTATGTCTTTGATGGGGTTAAAGACATATATAATAGAAATTATTTAGGTTCAGAACTTTAGACATACCAAGATAGATGATTTTTTTCTTCTTCAAGATTGCCTGATAGAAATAGGCTAAACATTATGTATGTACCTTTTATCCTTTTTATTAGACAAAAGGAGGGAAATGATGGGATGGTGCTAAGCATTCTAAATGTTAATTGGTCCTGTTGCTGTATGTTACTTACTTTGACTCTGATTGGTTAATAAATGCTGAGGCCTGGAGATTGGGCAAAGACAGAGGAGGCAGGACTAAGGTGTGCAAACTTTTAGAGAGAGACAGGGAGCATCTTGGGAGGAAGAAGGCTAGAGAAGAAGCCAGGAGTAAACAAGGAAGACATGCCATGGGGTAGATTAAAGAAGATCCTTCCACGTGGCCTGGAACATCAGCTTAATGTGGAGAATAATAGTCCAAAGGGATGTATGTATATATGGGGTCATATCTGGGTAATAGAATTATGAGCTAGCTTAGATGGGCTAGGATTGCACAACTCAGGCTTAGGCTTGTTAAAATTAAAAAAAAAAAAATCCTATTTTTAGATTTGCAAAATAGAAAAATTAGCCACAGCTAATGCAAGATTAAAATAAACCATGAGAAACAAAAAGAGGAACTAAAAGAACAAATTTTAAATTCATGAGAAAACTACAAATACCTATGCAAATAACTCTGAAAAGCTAGACTTAAATAGATAACTTCCTTCAAAATATAATGTACCAAAACTGACCTCATCAGAAAAAGCTCAAAGAGGACACTTCAGATGAAAGAGAAAAATCATTAGTTTTCATGAAGGAAATCCCCCGATTACCATTAATACATAGTTCCAGTGCCACAAACAGTATTTCAGATTTTGAAAACGAAGCAAATCTTTGCTATTTATTGAACATATATAACATCAATATCTAAACCTGACACACAGCACAAAGATAAAATTACTAGTTAAGGTACAATAGTAGAGAGATTCTATTTATAACAAGAACAAAAATAAAATGCTTCAAAATAAACAATAAACACACAAAGGGATCAAGCACTCCTGAAGAACATAGTAGATGTGTACAAATGATATTTTCTATAAATTAATTTATAAATTTAACTTAGTTCTCAAAACAAGATCAACAAGATTCTTTCTTCTTTCCTCTCTTCATGTTACAACCAAATACTATTGGTTGGTTGACTGAATTTTACCCTAAAATTTTATAATCTATACCAATACATTCTTTGTTTTTTGTAATCATTCTATTAGTACAAATGAATCAATATAGATATATAATTCTAGTGGTGGTCATAGTCTATATTAAACTACTTGGTTTTTATTATTTTCTACCACAGTACTTAGAAAATTCTATCTTCACATTATTGCACAAATATCTTCTCCGGTGTTTTATTTAAACCACCAAAATGTCATTTTTATAATCTCATTCCTGATGCAACTAGTGTTCACTATTAATAAGAATATTTGATAAATAATCCTATGCAACTTTGTTAAAAACCATATTTGTTGATGTTATAATTTTTTCTTGTGTCATTATAGTATCAACAAATGTCATAACAGGAGGAAGAAATTGGATTTCAGTAGAGTTGAAAGAATTTATAGTTCTCCTCCTCCCCCTTTCTGCTTTACTCCTTCTCTTCCTTCTTTTTGTACATAGTATTCACTCCTATATTCAATTTCATTCACTACTTACAGACTTATATTAAGACTTCCTCAGCTACTTGAAAAAAGTAATTTGGGGGGTCTATCCCCATGACCCAAGGACTACCCCTATATAGGGAAGGAAACTAGACCAACCCACACCAATCTACTCCACCCAGCTGCCACCTGACAGAGAAACAAATGTCCCACACCTGCCTTCCTGTACCCCTTCCAACACCCCCGTTTCAAGTAACAATGCTCAAATAAGGAACGAAGTAAACAGGAATAGGAAAGAAACTCTTCACATCATGTAAGAGTCAAATGTTAAATGTCTGGAACAAAGAAAGAATATTGAAGGCTTTTAGAAGGAGGGATCAAGTCATAGACAAAGGCTGACTTATCAGAATAATGGAAGATGTTTCAGTGGAGACTATGAAGGCCAAAAGGGATTGGACTAAAGTTATATAAGGTATAACCACAGGTGGCAAGCCAAACTCCTATACCCAGCAAAACTATCAGTGACAATCAAAGGAGAAAAAAAATTGTTAAAAGATAAAAATGGATTAAAAGAATTTATGGCTACTAAGTTGACTTTACAGTGGACACTGAAAGGAATACTTGGATCTGAAGGGAAGGTTAAGCATGGCAAAGAAGACACACAGAAACAATACACAATTCAGAACACTAAATCAAAAAGGGTCTAATAGAAACACACAAAAGCAACAAAATAAAATGAATTAACTCACAATCTTCAATAAAATTCTTGTTAGTAATGGTCTTAATTAACAAATACAGTTAGATACAAAGAAAGAGATTGGATCAGAAAACATGATCCACCTTTTTTCTGCCCCTAAGTGTAATTCTTAGTGTAATTAGTAAGTGTAATTACTCACAACCAATGATAGACACCACTTTAGGGAAAAAATATGAAAAAAAATATTCCAAACAAATAGAACTAAGAAACCATCAGACATAACTATCCTAATATCTGGCAACATAGATTTCAAAACAAACTGATGAGAATAAATAAGGAAAGAAAAAATTCAATAATATAATATTACAACCCTAAATACATATGCTATTATATCTAAAATCACTTATTAGCCCTAAGATAGTGATCATGGGTGATTTCGATAGCCCACAGATAAGCTATTTTTACAAAAACTAAATAGAGAGGACTGAAGAGTTTGCTTAGTGGTTAATAGCATTTGTTGTTGTTGCAAAGGACACAGGTTGGATTCCCAGCACCCACATGGAGGTTCACCACCTCCTCAAACACCAGTATGTGTGATCCATAGACAGACATGAAAGCAAAACCCTCATGCACATGAAATAATAAAAATCACAAATATTTAAAGGAAAAAACTAAATAGAGAAACTCTGGAGTTAAATGAACCTATCAGATATCTACAGAACATTCACCCAAACACTAAGAAGCCCATGAAACTTTCTCCAAAATAGACCAAATATTAGTACACAAAGCAAGTCTTAACTTATATAGGAGAATTGAAATCTCATCCTGCATCTGACCACCATGGAATAAAGCTGAATGTCAACAGCAAGATAAATAACAGAAAGCACACAAATTCTTTGTTGTTGTATACTTACATGATTTGAGTATTAGAGTGATACTGGCTTCATAGAAGGAGTTAGGGAGTGTGCTCTCTGTTTCTGATTTTTTGTTTGTTTGTTTGGTTGGTTGGTTTTTTAATAATTTAAGAAGAGTTGTGAATCTTCTTTGAAAGTCTGGTAGAATTCTGCTGTAAATCGATCTGACCCTGGTTTTTGCTTGTTGGAAGACATTTTATTATTATTTCCATCTTCTCATTTATTTATTATGAGTCTGTTTAGATTGTGAATCTCTTTTTGGTTTAATTTTTGGTGATTTGACTGAATCTAGAAATTCATCCATTTATTTTAGGGTTTTTAACCTAATGAAATTCAATTTGTAAAGTATTCTCTTACATTATTCTCAGTTTCTTTAGTATCTGTTGTAAAGTTTCCCTGTTCATTTCTGAGTCCACCAGTTTGGGTCCTTTATATCTTTATCTTTTGGTTAGTTGGACCAATAATCTGTCAATCTTGTATACTTCCTCAAAGAACAAACTCTTAGACTTATTGGTTCCTGGTAGTGTTTTCTTTTGTTCTGTTTTTCTTAGTTTCTATTCTGATTTTTATTAGTTCTTGCCATTAACTGGAATAGGATTTCGTTCATTCTTGTTTTTCCAAATTTTGTTTGTGTTTCTTCTGAATGTGTTTGTGTGTGTGTGTGTCAGAGAGAAAGCTATAATTTTTTTCAGATGATTACTTTTAGTCTGTTCCAAATGTTTCCTTGTGTTTCATTTCCAGAAAATGTTTTATTTCTGTCTAAGTGTCTTCTTTGACCCATTCATCATTCAGCAATGAGTTGTTGAATCTCCATGAGTTTGTTTATTTACCAGAGATTTGTTTGCTGTCAATTTTAAGTTTCAATGCATTAAGGTCAAACAGGATACAAGGAGTTATTTCAATCTTTCTGAATTTATAATAATTTGTTTCATTTCAAAGGATGTGGTGTAGTTCAGAGAAAGTTCTATGTTCTAGTGAGTAGAGTGTATATTCTTTGGTGTTTGAATATAATATTCTTTATATTTCCATTAAGTCCATTTGATGTATGATGTCAATTAATAGTGATGTTTCTCTGGTGTTTAAGTTTGGTTTGGTTTTATCCAGATGACCTGTCTATTAGAAAAAGTGTAGTATTGAAATAATCTATTATTAAGAAATTAATTTTAATCTTTGCCTTTAATTCTACTAATAGATTTGTTATGAAATTTGCTGCACCAGAATTTGGTGCATGTATGTTTAGGAAAGTAGTGTCTTCTTGGTTAGCTGTTCCCTTGACTAGAATGAAGTGTTTCTCTTTATCTCTTCTAACTAGTTATACTTTGAAGTCTATTTTGTCAGATATTACGATGTGAATGCCTGCTTGCTTTCTGATTTCATTTTATTAGAGTACTTTTATCCATCCTTTTACTCTAAAGCAGTGTTTATCTTTGAAACTAAGATGCATTTCTTGTAGGCAAGGGATAGGTGGATTTTGTTTCTTGATCAATTCAATAAGACTGTATCTTTTGATTGAAGAATTTAGGTCATTCATAAAATTATTATTGAAAGGTGTATGTTGATGGCATTCACTGTGTTGTTAATTTTTGGTGTTGTTAGTATTCTGAGTAGTATTTTATGATTTAATAATTATGGCTTTGTGGCTTCTCCCTCACCTATTCCTACAATTTAAAGGTTTAAACATTTTTATGGTTGCCAACATCATCTGTATGCTTTTTTCTGTATTTTTAAATTTTTCATATTCTTTGCTTATTCTGCCTTTGTTCTCTACTTTATTTTGAATTCTGATATTTTTTTTCTCCTGTCTGATTCATTCTACTTGTGTGGCTTTCTTTTGAGTGTTCTGGGTGATTGAGTTTTCAGTTCATTTTAGCTTGAGTCCACTTTAATGTATCTGCCTTTTTATTGAATTCATTTTTCAAATTCTGTATTGTATTTGTCATTTCCATAAGTCTTATATTTGTAATTATATGTAACATGTTTGGGAGACATCACTCAGGTATTTATGCTCCTTAAATTATTTTCCCTTATTTTATTGAACTCTTTCTTTTTATCTTCTTTAAACTCCTTTAGTTCTTTGATGAATGTTAGATTGCAGGTTGCCACATAGCTCACACACTCTTGGATATCAGCTTATAAGTTTTTTTTCCTGTATATAAAAGATATTTTCATTGTTTGGTATTAAAAAGAGAGTAAAGAGGTTTAAAATGTGGTAAATAAATTAAGGGTTACTACAGTTCGACCTGGTTTTCTAAACCTGGAAGAGTTGAAGTAATTTGGAACTAAGATAAAATATTTGAGAAGGGTGGTATTAGCCCATGCCTTTAACTGCAGCAGAGACAGGAGGATCACTATAGAGTTAGTTGTCTTTTAAATTCTAGAGTTACAAAGAAGAGGGTGGTGATGGTTCAGACCTTTGATCCCATTTCTTGAGAGGCATACACCTTTAATCCGAACACTCTGGAGACAGAAACATGCAGATCCTTGAGTTCAAACCCAGCCTGACACAGAGCAAGCTCCAAATAGAGAAAAATTTAGATCCAGGGGTGATGGTGCACATCATTAATCCCAACAATTTGGAGACAAATGCCTTTGATCACAATACTTGAAAGGCAGAGGCAGGCATATAGGATTTGCAATGATTTAAGTTTAAAATCTGCTCACAAAAGGCACACTGAAATTCAAAGTCAATTGTCCTTTGTAATAGCAAAATATATACACTTAAAGGTATGTTTAGTTCCAAAATATCAAAAAAAATTTTTTCCTTTATTTTTTTATATCTTCAAGTTACATCTCAATCGCAGTCCCCTCCCTATTCAAAAAAAATTTTAATCTCAGTTGAAAGATAATACTTTTGATATTGTCAAAAAAAAAAAACCAACTCAATTTGCAATAGGAAAGATACCTTCCAAAAAAAAATGGTGCCCCAGGTGCATTAGGGCAGGGCTCTGTTCTATCTTTCCAGGAGACTAGAAGCATCCATCTAAGGAGCCCAGAGACAACTGGACAACTGAAACTTCTGAAGAAAAGGGGCCAGACACCAAAGAAAACAAGTAGCCCAGATGATCCAGCCTCACAGATTTCCTCAGTAGCTGTTTCCTCAAAAATCTACAACCATAACAATTCAAAATGGCTAATTAAGATGGTTCAGCCCCACAGACTGTTTCAGCCAGGACTTTAGTAAAACCCTGAAGTTCAACCTCTGACTACAAACTTCTTAAGACATTTAAATAGCTGAGCACAAAAGGACTGAACATCAAATGTTACTATTAACTTGCTTAACCATTTTTCCATTATTTGGGCCCCCAAACAGGTTTCCTACATCCCAAATTAGCAGGAAGTAATTTTAAGAGATTGATATCCCATTTCCAGAAGGTGGGGTGAGTGATTTCCCCTCACCTTTAGTTATTTGATGGGTTATAGATGTTTGTTGTTATTTAGGGGGGTTGGTTACAAGTTCTTAAATGGTCTTGTTAAATAAGTTTTGGAAGTTAGACCCAGGGATTTCTCTCTTTTTCTTTTCTCTAACCTTCTTTCTCTCCTACGTATGGGGGAAAGGATTTGGGGAAAAAAGGGATCTAGACATAATATAGGAATGTTAAAGAAAAAGGGATAGATTATTGAATATGCTCTTATGTCCTTGTATATTGATACAAAATTAAGATTATATTTGGCTACATCAGTGTTGATCTTTGCATATTGATACAAAATTAAGACTATATTTGGCTATATTGGTATTGATCTTTGTATATTGATACAAAATTAAGGTTAACTCTTTTTAAGGTATTTTACATAGGCAATGTTTAAAAATGCAATGTGAAGTTTTGGCCATTTGATAGCAACTGTCAAACCATTTAGAATAATTAAGAAATGCAAACTAATAGTCATTCAAACATGTCATTTTGTTAGGTACTAGTGTAGTTTATCACAGATGTTTTCAAAGTTAATCAGAAATCAAGTTGCTAAGAGACAAGCAACATTTGCTTATCCAAATATACAAAGATAGATAGGTGGTCTTCAAAAACCTCCAGAGATCTGTAGAATATGGCATTCAAAGATGTTTTCTTAACTTAAGATTATTTGATATTGAGACATGTCAACTCCTGGCAGCACCCCCCATTCTACTCCAAGTAGATGATGAGCATTATAGAATTTCCATTTGGAGATGGTTGCATTAGTGGCAAGCTTGTCATTGGGCAAGAAAAATCCTTTGCTTCAACTGTAGACAGATGTAGGACAACACTTGGAAGCAGATAAGTTGACAGCCTAGCTCTGCCAAGTCAGGGTAGGCAAGTCTTTCATAATTCCTACTTTATAATTAATGTCTGTCTGAGATATCGGGCCAAAAAGTTCCAATGTATGGAGAGAAATGGGGGACTGTTCAGGCAGCCAGTTGTCTGTCATTTCTTAGTTTTGGAAGCTGCTGGCTCTGTATATTCAGATATATTTATCCTCAGGTCTCTGATGTGGTTGAAGACTAGATATAGTCTCACAGTTAAATTTTAAATTGTTTAGGAATTAAAAGGATGTTCTAGGTCTAAGAAGATGTTTTTAAGTTGGTAATTCAAGTTAGGATGGAAACTGAATTAGGTATAGAACTTTAAACTCATTGAGATAGATAGATAATAAAATATTAATATCAGTTGCCAAATATGTATGGACTGGACTTTAGGAATGTATATTATACCTTATAATTTTCATAATTGTGGCCTCATTGTACTTATTGTTTTGTGTTATATTTATTGTTATAAGAAAAAGAGCCTTTTATTGGACTTAAAGAGGGAGCTGTTGAGGGGAAAAAGATACACCTTAAACTAAAAAAAAAAAAAAAAAAAGCAGATAGGAGGGTGAGGAGGAACAGGGTAGGAGGATGGGACCCAGAGGGGGAGAAGGGAGCAGACTATGATTGAGATGTAACTTGAAGAAATAAATAAATAAATGTAAAAAGGAAAAGAAATGCCTACAAGTCTGTCTGTTTACAACCCAATATTATTCAGTCATTTTCTTTTTTTTTTTCATTTTGTTTTTACATTTGTTTTGCTTTATTTTTCTTTTCTTTTTTATGTTTATTACTTCAAGTTACATCTCCATCACAGTGCCCTCTTTCCACTCCTCCCAGTCCCACCCTCCCACCCTACCCCTCTTCCTCCTATCCAACTCCTCCAGAGTGGGGTGTCCCTACATATCAGTCCCGTTCACACCTCAGTTCAGCAGTCATATGAGGGCTAAAAGCTTCTTAATACACTGGGGGCCTGCATGGCAACACCACTAGGGCAAAGTGTCTCATTAACAGGTAACAAAGTTTATGTTCCTGTTCCTTTTGGTGTGTTGGTTGTAGAATAGTTATCCTATACTATATAGTTAAAATTCAATTATAAGTGAACAGAGGCCATGTGTATCCTTCTGAGTCTGGGTTAGCTCACTCAGGATGAGTTTCTCTAATTCCATCCATTTGGCTGCAAATCTCAGGATTTCTTTCTTTCTGATAGCTGAGTAGCATTCCATTGTGTAGATGTACCACAGTTTTTTTTTGTTTTTTTTTTTATCCATTCATTGTTTGAGGGACATCTGGGTTGTTTCCAGTTTCTAGCGATTATAAATAAGGTTGCTATGAACATAGATGAGGAAATGTCCTTGTGGTTTGGTGGGGAATCATTTGGATGTATACCCAGAATTGGTATGGCCTGGGTCTTGAGGTAGAGAGGGCTATTCCAAGTTTTCTAAGATATCTCCACAATGATTTCCATAGTGGTTGTACAAGTTTGCACTCCCACCAGCAATGGAGGAGTATTCCCCTTTCTTCATAACTTCACGAACCTGTGCTGTCATTAGAATTTTTGATCTTCGCCATTCTGACAGGTGTGAAATGGAATCTCAGAGTCATCTTGAATTGCATTTCTCTTATGACGAAGGATGTTGAGCATTTCTTCAAGTGACTCATGGCCATTAAAGATTTCTCCTTTGTGAATTCTCGGTTTAGCTCTGTTTCCCATTTTTTATTGAATTATTTGGTTTCTTGGTTTTTAATTTCTTGAGTTCTTTATAAATTTTGGATATTAGCCCTCTGTCAGATGTGGGATTGGTAAAGATCTTTTCCCAATCTGTAGGTTGCTGTTTTGTTCTAATGACAGTGTCCTTTGTCTTAAAGAAGCTTTTCAGTTTCATGAGGTCCCATTTATTGATTGTTAGAGCCTGAGCTATTGGTGTTCTGTTCAGGAAGTTGTCACCTGTGCCAATGAGTTTGAGGCTTTTCCCCACTTTCTCTTCTATTACATTTAGTGTGTCAGGCTTTATGTTAAGGTCTTTGATCCATTTGGACTGAAGTTTGGTACAAGGTGATAAGTATGGGTCTAATTTCATTCTTTTACATGTCAACATCCAGTTGGACCAGCATCATTTGTTGAAGATGCTGTCTTTTTTCCATTGTACAGTTTTGGCTTTCTTGTCAAAGATTAAGTGACCATAGGTGTGTGTGTTCATGTTTGGGTCTTCATTTTGATTCCATTGATCAACTGGTCTGTTTCTATACTAGTACCATGCTGTTTTTATTACTATTGCTCTGTAGTATAGCTTGAAATCTGGTATGGTGATATCTCCAGTTTTTTTTTTATATTGACACGATTGATTTAGCTATTCTGGATTTTCTGTTATTCCATATGAAGTTAAGAATTGTTTTTTTTTCCAGGTCTATAAAGAATTGTGTTGGTATTTTGATGGGAATTGCATTGAATCTGTATATTGCTTTTGGAAGGATGGCCATTTTTATTACATTGATTTTACCTATCCATGAGCATGGGAGATCTTTCCATCTTCTGATGTCCTCTTCAGTTTCTTTCTTCAAGGACTTGAAGTTCTTGTCATACAGGTCTTTCACTTGCTTGGTTAGAGTTAACCCCAGGTATTTTATATTGTATATGGTAATTGTGAAGGGTGTTGTTTCCCTAATTTCTTTCTCGGCCCATTTATCTTTTGTATAAAGAAGGGCTTCCTATTTTTTTTTTTTAGTTAATTTTGTATCCAGCCACATTACTGAAGGAGTTTATCAGTTGTAGGAGCTCTCTGGTGGATTTTTTGTGGTTACTTATGTATACTATCATGTGGTCTGCAAATAGGGATAATTTCACTTCTTCCTTTCCAATTTGTATCCCCTTGATCTCCTTTAGTTGTCTTATTGCTCTAGCAAGAACTTCAAGTACTGTGTTGAAGAGATATAGGGAGAGTGGGCATCCCTGCCTTGTCCCTGAGTTTAGATGAAATGCTTTAAGTTTCTCTCTGTTTAATTTGATGTTGGCTACAGGCTTGCTGTATATTGCCTTTATTGTTTCTAGGTATGTTCCTTGTATGCCAGCTCTCTCCAGGACTTTCACCATGAAAGGGTATTGGACTTTGTCAAGTGCTTCTTCAGCATCTAGCGAGATGATCATGTGGCTTTTTTTCTTTCACTTGTTTATATGGTGAATTACATTGATGGATTTTCATATGTTGAACCATTCTTGCATCCCTGGGATAAAGTCAACTTGATCATGGTGTATGATACTTTTGATGTGTTCTTGGATTTGGGTTGCCAGTACTTCATTAAGTATTTTTGGGTCTATGTTCATGAGGAAAATTGGTCTGAAGTTCTCTTTCATTGTTGGGCCTTTGTGTGATTTAGGTATCAGGGTGACTGTGGCCTCATAGAATGAGTTTGGCAGTATTTCTTCTGTTTCTATTTTGTGGAAGAGTTTGAAGAGTATTGGTATTAGTTCTTCTTTGAAGGTCTGGTAGAATTCTGTGCTGAAACCATCTGGCCCTGGGCTTTTTTTGGTTGGGAGACTTTTAATGACTGTTTCTATTTCTTTAGGGGTTATAGAACTACTTAATCTGTTAACCTGATCTTGATTTAATTTTGGTAGGTGGACTCTATCAAGAAAATTGTCCATTTCACTTAGGTTTTTAATTTTGGTGGAGTACAGATTTTTAAAGTAAGACCTGGATTCTCTGGATTTCTTCAGTGTCTGTTATTTCACCCTTTTCATTTCTGATTTTGTTGATTTGGGTATTTTCCCTCTGCCGTTTAGTTGATTTGGCTAAGGGTTTGTCTATTTTCTTGATTTTTGTTGAAGAACTAACTCTGGGTTTCGTTGATTCTTTGTATTGTTCTTTTTGTTTGTAAGTTCTTAATTTCAGCCTTGAGGTTGATGATTTCCAGCCTTCTGCTCCTCTTGGGTGTGTTTGCTTCTCTTTTTTTCCAGTTCTTCCAGTTCTGCTGTTAATTTGCTAATATGAGCTGTCACAATTTTCTTTTTGAAGGCACTTAGTGCTATGAACTTTCCTCGTAGCACTGCTTTCATTGGATCCCATAGGTTTGGTATGCCATGCCTTCATTTTCATTGGATTTTAAGAAGTCTTTGATTTTCTTTTTTATTTCTTCCCTGACCCAGTAGTCATTGAATAGAGTGTTGTTCAGTTTCCATGCATGTGTAGGCCTTCTGTTATTTCTGTTGTTGTTGAAGTCCAGCTTTATTCCATGGTGGTCTGATAAGATCCAAGGGGTTATTTCAATTTTCTTATATCTATTGAGGCTTGCTTTGTGTCCGACTATATGTTCGATTTTGGAGAAGGTTCCATGTGGTGCTGAGAAGAAGGTGTATTCTTTTGTGTTTGGGTGAAACATTCTGTACATATCTGTTAGGTCCATTTGTTTCATGACCTCTGTTAGTCTCATTATTTCTCTGGTTTCTGTCTCAATGACCTATCCATTGTTGTGAGTGGCATATTGAAGTCTCCCACTACTAATGTGTGGGAATCAATGTGTGCTTTAAGCTTTAGAAGAGTTTCTTACTGAGACCCCTCAAACATGGCCTGGTTTTAATTCCCACCAACTCTATCAGGAGAACCTGATTTGGTAAGTAAGTGCTAGTGATTACAGATGGTACCTGAACAGGTACAAAAACTAGCAAATAGAAGATAACAGAAGAACATTAAACTGGATGCTTACCACATCCTGTCAGAAATGAATGACTGGAGAAGCTGTGTTGGAACAGTCTTGCTGACATTACTAACTGAGAGATTGCCAGGCAGAGCAGAATGGTGTCTCCATGGGTGAGCTTCTCACAACAAATATTTTTATACTGTTGGATAAACATTAGTAACCTTGGAAAGAAATGTTTTACCTTCTAGTTAGTCTAAAAGGCAGGATGTTTTTTTAACACCTTAGCTATTTGCTATTCTTCTTCTTTATCAGTGTCCAAGGACCAGTTCTTAGAGGCCACTTGAGTCAAATCCACTCAAGTCTGAGGGAAGGGAAGGAGCCACCCTGTTTTCAGAGTCTACTCTCAACAGGCACAAACAGTACATGGAAAGTTACTGTAAGTATTATAGCTCTGAAGAGAAAACTCTTGACTCCTGGCAGTCAAGAGCTGTTGCATTAATTATTACTATTTATAAATGATACATATGATTACTAGGGCGGCAGTGGTATTCCTTAGCCCACAATTTATAAATGAATACACAGAGACCTTTTAAAATTATAATAAGCCTTATGCACTCAGACTGGGCAGATCTGACCCCTCTAAGATAGCGTTCTACTTCCCAGGCAAAACCCACATGAATAATTGCATAATTTCATTTTGGCTGTTTCTCTCCATGCCATCCTGATTCTCCAGCTCACATGGAGTTCTGATACACTTAGCCTATGCTACCCACCCTCTTTCTTTTCTTCTCCTCCCTTCTCCTCTCCCCTGATCCTGTCATCCCTGGAATCTTTGCCCCCCCCCCCCCCACCTCTCTTCTCCCAGCCCAGGCTGTAGGCCCTTTATTCAACCAGGGATGGATTAGCAGGCAAGGTTACAAACATCATTCTGTGTAGTGAGTATGGGGGCTCTTACAATAAGGAAGACTGGGGGCAAGTAATTGACATTTAAATGTAAGCAGCGATAGGAACCACAACAAAGAGCCAAGGAAGACCACAAATCACACAGAATAACAAACCTCACATAAGAGATTTATTGGGAAAGACACAAGAGGGTGGCAGCCTCTGCTCAGGTGAGAATCAGCAAAGAACAGAGCAAGAGATTAAGCTTACTTAGAGCTTCTTGTGGTGACCTGGAATTGGAGGGATTTTGTGGACAGTCTGGGCCTTTTATCCCCTGTAGGGCAGGGCCTGGCCACTATCACACCTATAAGGGACTGGGAATTTATTGCCAATAGAGTAGTCTGGAGCAGGGACTAATCACGTGGGGCTTGTAAGCCTCTGAGGTTTACAGTTACCAACGTATTTTACACTATAATAAGGAGGGGATTAGTGAGGCCTTGCCCTCAGCTGAGCTGCAATTGGCAGTTGATGGCTGCTATGGAGGGTAAGGGTGGAGATGGGGTGGTCATTTTTCTTTTAATAAATTGTCCATGATCCAGTAAATAGCCCCACACTCATGCTTATTCAAGCCACCCTAATTAAAAACAGTAGATCCTTAAAAAACAAACAAACAAACGAAGGAAGGGAAGGAAAGGAGGACTCCTTTGAAACAAGGAGTCAAAGAGGTTAGGAGTGGGATAAGAGAGAATAACAAAGTAATAATGTTAAAATATATTATATGCATGTATTAAATTGTCAAATAATACAAAATTAAATCTCACACAGAAAAAAGCTAAGAAAATATAAATTTCTTACATTAAAAGAATTAGTAGGATTGTAAAACCTAGCATACAGCAGACTGAAAATGATAGACTGAAATGAACCATCAGTTGTCACTGAAAACAATGGTAATAAAGTAATGATATGTATGAGAATATATACATATTGTGCATCTCTATGTGTTTGTTGTAATATTATGTGACACATATGTAAAAGTTTTTAGTTCAATCTTTCATTATGTGCTACTAATAATTCACAAAGAAATCCCGGGGGTTCTTAAGAGTAAGAAAATGGTCTTTGTTTTTGTTGTTGTATTATTGTTCCATTTGAAGTAAAGAAACACAAACTGAAGACAAAAATAAAAGATCCAGACAGAGCACTCTACCAGTCTTAGGTTCTCCCATTCCCCACTATTTCATCAAAAACAAAAAACCCACAAACAAACAAAAAAAAAACCCAGTCTGATTCAAGTTCTCTTTTTCTTACATCTAAACTTTCTGTCTCACTATGCTCTCTCTTTCTCTCTCTTCCTCTCTATCTCCTCCAGATCTTTATCTGTAGTGTGACCTTTTCATATTTACCTGTAAAAACATACCACCTTTTTTATCTTTTTAAAGAAAATATTTTTCTAACATAATATATTCTTTTTGTGTAGTCTTAGATTCAATTTGCAATTATTTTATTGAGAATTTTTGCATCTATGTTCATAAGGCAAATTGGTCTGTAATTGTCTTTCTTTGTTAGGTGTATACTATGGCTATCAGGGTAACTGTACGCTTGTATTTGGCAATGTTTCTTCTGTTTCTATTTTGTGAAATAATTTGAGGAGTGTTGTCATTAGCTCTTCTTTGAAAGTCTGGTAAAATTCTGTGCTAAAATCATCTGATCCTGGGATCTCTTTGTTTTGTTTGGTTTGGTTTTTGGTTGGGAGACTTTTAGTAATGACTCTTTCTATTTCACTAGGAGTTATATGGCTATACATCTATTTAAATTGCTCATCTGATCTCGACTAAACTTTGGTAGGTGGTATATACCAAGAAAATTACCCATGTCTTTTAGATTTTCTAATTTGGTGGAGTACAGGTTTTTAAAATGTGTCCTTGTGATTCTCTGGATTTCCTTGATGTCTGTTATGTCCTCCTTTCATTTCATATTTTGTTAATTTGGATCTTGATTCTTCACCTTTTAGTTAATTTTGTCAATCATTATTTTTCTCAAAAAGTTAACTCTTTGTTTCATTGCTTCCTTCTATTGTTTTTGTTGTTGTTGTTTCTATTTTATTGATTTCAGCCATGAGTCTATTTTTTGCCATCAACTCCTTTTGGTTACGCTTTCTCCTTTTTGTTCTAGAGCTTTCAAGTATGATGTTAAGTTACTAGTATTCGATCTTCCCATATTTTTATGGAGGCACTTAGTGGTATGTACTTATCTCATAGATCAGCCTTCATTGTGTCTCCTGAGTTTGGTTATGTTGTATATTTATGTGTATTCAATTCTAGAAAGTCTTCAATTTCTTCTTGATTTTTCTTGACCCATTTTTCATTCAGTAGTAAGTTGTTCGGTTTCCGTGAGTTTGAAGATTTCTATTGTTGATATTCAGCTATAATCAGTGGTGGGCAGATAGGATTCAGGGTATTATTTCAATTTTGCTGTATCTGTCGAGACTTGCTTTGTGTCTGAGTATGTGGACAATTTTGAAGGAAGTTTTATGAGCTGCTGAAAGAATGTATATTATTTTATGTTTGGGTGAAATGTTCTGTAAATAACTGTTAGGTCCATTTACTTTATGATGTCAGTTAGTACCAGCATTTCTCTGTTTAGGTTTTGTCTGGATGACCTGTCTATTGGCAAGAATACAGTACTGAAGTCTCTCACTATCAATGTTTAAAGGTTAATATGTGACTTAAGTTTTAGTAGTATTTTATGAACTTGGGTACCCTTGTTTATGGTGCATAGATGTTAAGAATTCCAGTGTCCTCTTGAAAGGACCCAGGGCTGGGGACCCCCTAATTAAAGATCCCTGAAGGACTCTAGGTTCCCCCCAAAAAGTCTTAACTTCAGGGAGTTGCGAGGTTGACTCCATAGCAGGTTTCTGGATTTTAGCAGCTACTGGAAAAGCCACAGACAATACACAGCCAAGCAAAGGCAGGATGGCCATCTGTCTGGAGAAGAGATAAGGCTGCTGGTTTGAAACTCAAGGCTGCAGATTACTGCTAGTTGAATTCCCCCATCCCCCTCCCCACTCCCTACCTCCACTCCACCCCCTACCCCTGTCTTATGATAAACTCATGAATGCTGGCTAAAGACTTCCTGTGTTTTTGCTTACACCTGTGTTTTTAGTTTGAATGTTCCAATTATATTAAAAATTACCTACCCTTTCCTCCTGGAATTCCCCTAAATGCTTTAAAAAGCCTGTGTGCCTTGATCCTAGGTTGCCATTTTTACCTAAGTAGTGACCCCTGCATGCTGGATTAATAAACACTCATTGCTGATTCCATACTATTTGAGTCTGTGGGGATTAGTCAGTGAATTCTGGACCCTAACATTCTCAGTAGAATTTTCCTTTGATGAGTAGGTAGTGTCCTTCCCCAACTCTTCTGATTAGTTTTTGTATAAAGTCTATTTCATCAGATATTAAAATAGATATACTAGCTTGCTTCCTAGGTCTGTTTTCTTGGAATATCTTTTTCCATCATTCTATCCTGAGGTAATGTCTATCCTTGATTTTTTTTTTTTTTTTTTTTTGGTTTTTCGAGACAGGGTTTCTCTGTGCAGCCCTGGCGGTCCTGGACTCACTTTGTAGACCAGGCTGGCCTCGAACTCACAAAGATCCACCTGCCTCTGCCTCCCAAGTGCTGGGATTAAAGGCGTGCGCCACCACTGCCCGGCTTTTATCCTTGATGTTAAGGTGTGTTTCTTGGATCCAGCAGAATGGATCCTGGTTTTGCATTCATTCTGTTAGTCTATGTCCTTTATTGGAGAAATTGAGGCCACTGATGTTGCGAATTATCAAGTGAGCAGTGTGTGTTGGTTCCTGTTATTTTGTTATGGGTGGTAGTGGTGTTGTGTGTGTGTGTGTGTGTGTGTGTGTGTGTGTGTGTGTGTGTGTGTACGCGCGTGTTTCCCCTCTTTTGATTTTGCTGATCTAGAGTTACTTATTCCTTGTGTTTTCTTGGGTGAAGTTAACCTCTTTAAATTGAAGTTTTCCTTCTAGTGTCTTCTGAAGGACTTGGTTGATAGATAGATATTGCTTAAATTTGGTTTTATCATGGAATGTCTTGTTTTTTCTATCTATTGTGGTTGAAAACTTTGCTGGGTATAGTAGTTTAGGCTTGCATCTGTGGTCTCTTAGAGTTTGTTGAACATCTGTCCAGGCCCTTCTAGCTTTTAGATGCTGATATGTCAGGTGTAATTCCAATAGTTCTACTTTTATGTTACTTGGTCTTTTTCCCTTTCAGCTTTTAATATTCATTGTTTATTCTATATATTTAGTGTTTTGATATCTATTTGCTGAGGGGACTTTCTTTTCTGGTCCCATCTGTTTGATATTCTGTATGCTTCTTGTACCTTGATAGCCATCTCTTTCTTTAAATTAGAAAATTTTTCTTCTATGTTTTTGTTGAAAATATTTTCTGGGTCTTTGAGCTGGGTTTCTTCTTTCTCTATTACTATTATTCTTAGATATAGTCACTGCATGGTGTCCCAGACTTCCTGGATGTTTTGTTTAAGAGTGTTTTAGATTTAATATTTTCTTTGACTGGTGTATCCATTTCTTTTATCATATCTTTAATGCCTGATATTCTGTCTTCAATTTTTTTTTATTCTTTTGGTGAAGTTTACCTCTATGGTTCCTGCTAGTGTTCCTAAATTTTTCATTTCCAGATTTCCTTCAGTTTGTGGTTTCTTTATTTATTCTTCTATTTTCAGCTCTTAAATGGTTTTATTTATTTCCTTCCACTGTTTGTGTTTTCATAGATTTCTTTAAGGAATGTATTCATTTCCTCTTTAAGAACCTCTGTCATACTTATAAAGGCTGTTTTAAGGTCATTTTGTGTTTCAGCTATGTTGCTATACTCAGGGCCTACTGTGGTAGGGTTGCTGGACTCTAATGGAGACATATTATCCTGCTTGTTATTATTATTATGCTGGCATCTAGGCATTTAGGTTTGGAGAGCTTGTAATTCTAGGTGTTAATATATGATCTTGTCTTTGTTGGGTGGAAATGTTGTTCCTTGGTTTCTGTTGCCCTCTCTGTTTTTTTTTTTT
>CAJQZJ010036781.1:0-22784 GCA_907164525.1 Lophiomys imhausi
ACACACACACACACACACACACACACACACACACACACACACACACATGAAACAAAAACAAAAACCCACAAAAAAAGAAGCATAGGGCCTGCGTCAGGCCTGGTTACCTGACAGAGAGGACAGCCCTTGGCCATAAGTGATGTAAGTCCTTGGCTTTGGACTTGAGGTGTAGGGGCCCTTCGCAGCCCTATGAGCTGACCAGTCCTTCATTATGTGAGTCTGAGGTTTGCTGAGTCCTTTCCTCCAACCTTGCATGGCTATCTAATAAACTAAGCTCCATGACTTGTCTTCCTAAGAGTAGAAATGAACTGGTCTGTCTTTGGCTCAAGTTGTGCCAAGAGTGGCTGGTCACCAGCCAGGGAATGGCATGGATTATTCTCTGAACTCTCCCTATCAACAAGCCACACGACCTACATTGGCCAGCTACAAAAGGTCAAATGTGTCTCAAACTCGGCATGACTGCAAGGTGATACCTACCCATACACCCAACTTTTTGTGAAGGCCAAAGATTGAGCAGAGACAGCCCCAGTGTCCTTAGTGGTAAAATGCTTTCTTTCTCCCAGGAAAAGCTGAACCCAACCACTGATGACCCACCAAGGCACTGGTGCCTCCTGCACATCTGCTCTGGCCTGCTGGGATCTCAGCTTCCCACTTGTTTCTTCTACATCTGGTGTTTATGGATAAGAGAGAAACTGTTCTCTTTTTAATCCACATGAGACAAAGGGAAATAATCCCATTTCAACCCTAGTTCTATCCTGGAAAAGTTACATATGCACTGGAGGAAAAAAAATGTATCTCTTTTCTACCTCTCGTAAGTATCCTTCTTTTACCCTGGACATACAATTACAGAAGTGCAAACATTATGAAAGATCACACAAATCCTCTTGCATCCAGGTGATGGGAGAATACTGCATGTCCCTTGTCCAGCTGAGAGCAGTGAGCAGCAACTAAGTGTCAAGTCTGAAACCACAGCTCTTACCTTAAAGGGAATAAGAGATAGTTCATTCTGGAACCATTTTGAGTAATCATGGCCTGGGAACAGATTTAGGTTACCCCAAATTCTATGTTCAAGTGCAAAAGTGGTTTCACAAAGTTTTATAGCTTTATGGAACAAAGTCACATATCAAGGCCACATTTAAAATACATTTATGCTTACATCAGAGAGACAGTTACAGCAAGATGGGAGAAGTATTTCTACAGGCCTAAGATGCTATCTGATGACATTCTCAGTGTTTGGATTGATGGAAGCTAGTGGTCTACTAAGTTAATAGATTTCAAATGGCTTTTATCTATTTGTCATGGGATGTTAGTTCTGATGCAAAGGTTAGTGAGGAATGGCTTCTGGAAGACAAGTGGGATAAACCTAGATTAGATACTTAGCCTCTGGACCTGGCACAGTACCACAGTTCTAATCAATCAGTCTCTGCAGATAATTTCTTCTCAGTTCTCATTTGCATAAGTGTTTCCCCACTTCCCACTATATGGCTACATGAACTCCAGGCAAGATGAACCCTGATCATTGAAGCTGTTTTAAATAGAAACTACAAACATAATAAAAATATCTACATCTAGACAGAGCGTTGTTGCAAACAGTAAAAAAATAAAAAGCTAGACGGGGAGATCCTGGGCCTCGCCCTCTTACTGTTCTGAAATGTTTATAACACTGTAATTTAAAAGACATAAGTATGGGAGAGCTAGCGAAGACCCAGGTGAGACTGACTCACTACTACCAGTACCTAGCCCAAAAGTAAACTATGGATTTACCAGGTAGACAACCTGAACAAAATGTATTGCCAATAATGAGCTGGGATCTCCATGCTCAGTCACTGTTTCCCACACCACTCAGATAACATTAACTCAACACCAGTGATGACCTGACACAAATAATGTGCTTTGCACACTAACTGATTCAATTCTCTCTATAAAAACAACAACAAAAATATGCCTTGCCAGTCAAGTGAAGTTCATCCAGCCAGCCAACCCAGACTTCTCTGGCCCACACCAGACCAGACTGAATTGCCAAGGAAAGAAGGAGGCACATGTTTATGGACAGAGTGTAGATGGGTCATGATGAAGTCTCCTCAGGAGTACACTGGGTTTTACATCTCCATTGGCTGTCCATGTCAGGTATACTGAAAATTTATTTCCTTCCTTTACTGTGACCCACGTGGCAGCATCCTTAACCTGCTCCACAACAGATATCATATTCCTGTTCATAAATTTAACCATGAACAAACAGCTTCTGAAAAGCAGATAGAGAATTTTAGGGGAAATTTGAAAGATTTTTAAATTAAAAATGCTAAAAAAATAAAAGTCCAGCTTCCTACTAGTCAAGTGATATGATTAAATAATTAAAATAATAGAATACATGTTGAGAATTGGGATATAAGTCAGTGGTAGAGCACTTGTCTACAACTGTTCAACTCCCAGCACTATATTAATACAAATGTCCATGTGCAAAACACACACACAAGCTAAACATCCCTAATTCAAAAATTCTAACTCCTAATTATTTTGGACACAGACATGACATACAAGTAGAAAATTCTACACCTTGAAACTTGGTTTCACATACAAAATTATTCAAAATATACAATAAATTTCCTGTTTAGCCTTGGGTCCCATCCTCAATGTATCTCATTACAGATATATAAGTATTTCAGGACCTAAAAAATGCAGTCTATAGCACTTTTAATTCTAAGAGTTCCAGATAAGGACCATTCAACTTATATTTCATTTCATCAATAAAACAATTTAAGTCTTAATATACAATGCTGAAGTTGTGTCAGAAAATAATATTTTTGCTTGCCCTCCTGAAGGGAAGGAGGTAGTTAACTATATTATTCCTAGTGGGGCACTTCTCTGGCTGATTCAATACCAAGCACTTTCTATTTGTCTCAATTCTTAAAACAACTCTGAAGAAGACATCAAACTACTCTTGGAGTAGCTTGCCTGCCCCAGGTTAAGCACAGCAGGACTTGCCCCTAGCTTGTTCTGAACTCCAAAACCCAAGACCTTAACCACTGTCACATACTGCTTCAATACAGACTAAAAACTTCCTGTCTTATAGGAAAGCTGCAAGTCCTGGCTAGATTTATGGAAACTTGACAAGCTAGAGCCATTTGGAAAGAAGGATTCTCACTTGAGAAAAATCCCCTTTGGAATATTTGCCTGTAAGCAAATCTGTAGGACATTGTCTTGATTAGTAATTCTCCCTTACTTAGCATTGCTAATTGCTGAGTAAGCCCACTGTGGGTGGTACCATCCCTGGGCAGGTAGTCTTGGGTTGTATTAAGAAAGCAGGCTGAGTGAGCCATGTAGAGCAAGCCAGTAAGCAGCACTCCTCCATGGGCTCTGCATCAGCTCCTACCTTCAGATTCCTTGCCTTGAGTTCCTGCCCTGATTGCTTTCAATGATGGACTGTGATGTGGAAGTGGAAATAAACTCTTTCCTCCCCAAGTTGATTATGGCCATGGTCTTTATCACAGCAATGGAAACCGTATGAAAATATGCCCATGAAATTTCATCAACATGGTTGCCTAAACAAAACATGAATAATTCCAACAACAGTTAACATCCCAGCACAGAAAGAAGAAATTTCATTGGGCCCCACCCCAGATGAAAAGCTACAAGCAATTAGCAACTGCTGAGAGAGGGAGAATAGTCATCCACAGGAACAAGGCCCCTGATTTTTTTATCCAATACCAAGTGGACAGACCAAGAAACAAAGGCATGCAGGCAACACTGAATTGACCCAACAGGTTGTATTTATGTTTGTTCATTTATACATATATGTAGTAACATATACATATAAATATAGCATATAGATATAAATATGCAATTAATTAAAATATGCATATAATTTATTAAACATATAATTACTTAAACTTTAAAATGAAAGAAAATCCTATCTTTCACCCATGTGCTCCATCTGAAACAATAATATAATAAAAATTTTACATGAAACTAAGTAAACTGTAATGTTCCTTAGAAGACTGAGAAAATTGAAGTAATCATATGTAATTACAGAGTCTATGTTCACATCAGTGACTTAGGGTTCAAAGTCAAAGACACAAAATTTATTGTAGCCAGGTTAAAAAAGTAAACCATTTAGTATACTTGTGTATGTGAAGGGAGCACATGAGAACACATTACACAGTTGCATTAAAGTATGGAAACAGGACTGGGGACATCGCTCAGCTCAGCGGGTGAAGTGTTTGCTGTGCTCAAATCTCCAGCACCCACATAACAACTCAGCACAGTAGCCATGTGCCTGTCACTCCAATGAAGACTGGCAGATGTCTTGAGTTCACTGGGCAGTCAGTCTAGGCTAAATAGTGAGTTTTAGATTCAGTGAGGCACATGTCATAAAAAAGAAGATGAGATAGCTCAGAGAGATGGCTCATCAGGTAAAGGTACTGTTCACAGTTGACAATCTAAGCTCAATTTCTGGATCCCACCAGTGAAAAGAAAGAACCAACTTCTGAATGCACAGTCACACACACACACACACACACACACACACACACACACACAGAGTACACATACCACACACATACACACCATACATATACCACACATACACACAGAAATGAAATTTTTAATTACAAAAAAATAAGGTTGAAAATGATTAAGTGTGGGGACCCAGAAAATGGAGGCTTATGAGAAATCCCTCATGGCTGGGAAAATGAAAGTAATTTGTGGGAGATATCTACAATGGTGCCAGCTGGAAGATGCCAGGGTGGAGTTGAAGCCCAATCATGGGTGTAGCTGATTGGGTGAGCAAGATTTCTGTACTCCTGATCAGTGCATGATCTCCATGTTACCAGGCTTGTTCTATGTGATGTGATAGGATGACTGTAGGGAGTTAGATAAATTAAATTAGATTTAGAAAGTATATAGGAGTTTTTGATACTGTCTCTTTTTTTTTTTTTTTTTTTTTTGGTTTTTCGAGACAGGGTTTCTCTGTGTATCCTTGGCTGTCCTGGACTCACTTTGTAGACCAGGGTGGCCTCGAACTCACAAAGATCCGCCTGCCTCTGCCTCCCAAGTGCTGGGATTAAAGGCGTGCGCCACCACCGCCCGGCGATACTGTCTCTTATTTCAGGGCATGAAGATCATTATCAGCATGTGTACTAAAAACAGGAAACAAATGGTTTTTAATAACAATGGAAGGTCAAGGTCTCCAGGTTTTTACACTAGGTGTGAAAGAGATAAACACTGGTCCCGGGATTGTAGATCAAAAACAGATGTCACAGGTAACCCCTTACAGGGAAACAAGGGGAGGGGCTTGCCTGTTCAAGGCCTCGAATAAAAAAATCTGAACCGTTGTCCATCAGCCACTCAGAGGAAAATAATAAATCAGGAAAACCAAAATTAAATGTGGTTGATCTTTTACATGCCAATAAAGGCAGTGCAGCTTTAGATCTGGCCACAGACAAATCCATAACATTATCAAAAACAGATAAATGTTATATGTTGACCACAGACATTTATGGTCCTTTACTATCAGGGACAATAGGTTTAATCTTTGAAAAAAGGGGATTCACTTGTCAAAGATTTTTGGTACATCCAGGTGTTATAGATGGAGATTGTAAAGAAAAAATTAAAATTATGGTATCCATATGGAAAGAGGTGACAATTAAGACGGGATAACATTGCTCAGCTGATGTTGTTTCCATATGCTAAGGACAAGTCTGCTCCAATACAAAAAACAAGAACATTTGGGAGTACTAAAAAAGGTGTATTTTGACAAACAATGGTAAATGACCAGAGATCAAAATTAAAAGTACGAATGAATGAAACTGAAATTGAAGGATTGGTGGACACAGGAGTGGATGTCACTATTCTATCTCACAATTCTTGGAATCAAAATTGGCCACTTCAAAAGTATTGGTAAAATATTTTTTTAAAAAAAATAGGGATTGGTAAAGTATCCCATGTTAAGCAAAGTATACAATGAATTAAATGTGTTGGACCAGAAGGACAAAAAGCAAAATTAAGACCTTATGTGGCTGACATACCTATAAATTTATGGGGAAGAGATCTTCTACAACAAAGGGGTACTCAAATTAATATTCCTGCCATCCCAAAAACAGCAAATGATAAAATGATGGATGTGCATGTACAAGGTATTGATACAGATACTCAAGAACAATCACAAATTGTGTCCAGTGTCCAAACACCGGACCCCCCCCCCAGGCATGGAGTTTCCAAATTTATACTAGGGGCCACTGCTGAAATTCCAACAGCCCTACCTTTGAAATGGCTGTCAAATAATCCAGTGTGGCAAGAACAGTGGCCCATAACAAAGAAAAAATTGGAGGCTCTTGAACAATTGGTAAAAGAGCAGCTGAAAGCTGGTCATATAGAAGAGTTAACCAGCCTATGGAATTCTCCAGTATTTGTGGTAAAAAAGAAGTCAGGAAAATGAAAAATGGTAGCAGATTTAAGAGCTGTGAATAAAGTGATTCAGCCAATGGGTCCTTTGCAGTATGATATACCATTACCTTCTTTACTACCAAAGTCATGGCCTTTAATAATTGATTTAAAAGATTGCTTTTTCACAACGCCGTTGCATAAAAATGATAGGAAAAGGTTTGCTTTCTCTGTACCTACTTTTAATAATAATAGGCCAATCAAGAGGTATCACTGAAATGTACTTCCACAGGGAATGTTAAATAGTCCTACTTTATGTCAATATTTTGTACAAAAACCATTAAAAACAATCTGTAGACAATTTCCTCAATCTATTATTTATCATTATATGAATGATATTTTGTTGACCGATTCTGATGCTGGTACTTTAAAGAGCTTATTTAAGAAAACACAAAAAAATTCTGCCACTGTGGGGGTTACAAATGGCTCCTAAAAAATACAAAGAAGAGATTCAGTCAACTACTTGGGTTATAAGATAAGTCAACAAAGAATAAGACCACAAAAGGTACAGATCTGTAAAGACCAATTAAAAACTCTTAATGATTATCAAAAATTAATAGGAGATATTAATTGGCTGAGACCTACCCTTGGATTAAGTACGTATGAGTTAACTAATTTGTTTCAGACATTACAAGGGGATTCAAATCTAAATAGTACAAGATGTTTAACTGCTGAAACAAACAAACAAAAGACACCTACTTCTTGTAAAACAAAGATTACAAGACGCATATGTAGATCAAATTGACCCTGAACTTGATTGTATTTTGGTCATTTTACCATCAACTCATTCTCCTACAGGACTTCTTTTTTTTTTTTTTTTGGTTTTTCGAGACAGGGTTTCTCTGTGAGGACTTCTTATACAACGGAAAGATAGTATTATGGAATGGGTTTTCTTACCACATAAACAAGTAAAAAATTAAAAACCTACTTAAAAAAGATAACAGAATTAATTGTAAAAGAAAGGATAAGATTACGCCAATTGTCAGGAATGGACCCAGCCAAAATAGTGGTGCCTCTTACTAATGCTGAGATTAGGTCCTTGTGGGTAATCAATGAGGACTGACAAAGAGCCTACAGTAATTATCTAGGAGAAATTAACAACAAATTTCCAAAAAACAAGCGCATATAATTCATAAAAAGAACTAATTGGATTTTTCCACGTATTGTAAAGAAAACACCATTTCCTGATGCACCAACCTTCTATACTGATGCTAACAAAATGGGAATGGCAGGTTATAAAACAGACAAAATCAACAAGATAATCAAAAGTCCATATACATCAGTTCAAAAAACAAAATTGTATACAATCCTTATGGTGTTATTAGATTTTTCTGAACCTCTTAATATAATTACTGATTCTTTATATACAGAAAGAGTTATGTTAAATATAAAAACTACTAAATTAATTCCTAAAAATTCAGAATTAACTTCTTTATTCATTCATTTGCAACAAGTCATCCGAACTAGAAATAACTCATTATATATAACTCATATTCGGTCTCATACAGGTTTGCCAGGTCCATTGGCACAAGAAAATGAAGAGATTGACCACTTACTAATAGGAAATGTGCTAAAAGCTTCCAAATTTCATGAGAAACATCACTTTAACAGCTCTGGTTTAAAGAAAAAATTCTCTATCACTTGGCAACAAGCCAAAGAAATAATTAAAAAGTGTCCTACATGTTCTTTTTATAACCAAATTCCATTACCTGCAGGTAGTAACCCTAGAGGTACAAAAAAGAATGAGATTTGGCAAATGGATGTATTTCATTTTACAGAATTTGGAAAACAAAGATATGTACATCATACCATTGATACGTACTCAGGGTTTCAATGGGTGACTGCTTTAAGTTCTGAAAAGGCTGATTGTGTTATTACACATTTATTAGAAATAATGGCATTTATGGGTATACCTGCACAAATTAAGACTGATAATGCTCCTGCATATGTATCTAAAAAATGAAACATTTTTTTGCCTATTATAATATAAAGCATATTATTGGTATCCCACACAATCCTACAGGACAAACAATTGTAGAAAGAGCTAATCTTACCTTAAAAGAGATGCTTATTAAACAAAAGGGGGAATTAAGGAATCCCAGGGACAGATTGCACAATGCTTTACTAACACTGAATTTTTTGAATGTCGGTGAAAAAGGTACCACTGCAGCTGAGAGACACTGGGTTATAGAAAAAAACTGAGGAACTAAATCAACCAATATACTATAAGGATACTTTGACTTTAGAATGGAAACCTGCACTAGTTTTAAGATGGGGATGTGGATATGCATATGTATCTACAGGAAATAAGAAAATGTGGTTAGCAACAAAACTTATAAAGATTAGATCTGACCAGGGAGAGAGAGCCTCTTATTAGCTGAGACATAAATACCTTCGTATGGTAAGAACTGTCTGATGTTCATAATATTCCATTCTTTCATTTAGCATGGATGGAGTTTATGCTTCAAATGGACTTACAAAATTAATCTATGCCTTTCTCCTCCTTAAACTTAGAGGAAAAATTTATTTTCAGATCCAAAGTTTGAATGGCAATATCAAGACAAATAGGCCAAATGATTTAGCCTAACACACTGCTTCAATTAATAATTTTTCAAAAAAGAAGAAGAGCATGCAAATCAAGTTTAAAAAGGGTTAGTCCAAAATGATCGATCATACAGAGATTAGACAACAAAAAGCTATAGCTGGCTATCCCAGGAATTGGCCAATATCTAAAATTTTTAAAAGGTGCCCAAAAAATATTTTCAACTTCATTCCCAGGAGGTGGAATAAAAAATTTTTGTTGTCGTATCTTAGGTATTGTGATTCTCTATTGTTTGAAATGTTTGCGATGGATGGATATAATGAATGAAAATGTAAGAATTGGGGTGAAAGATTATTTTGTTTATATTGTTAGAAATTTAAGATTCTGTTTATTGATGCAGGTTTTAAAAATGTTTTGTATGTAATAGAAATTAAGTTTGTTGAAATTTAAGATTCTGTTTATTGATGCAAGTTTAAAAATGTTTTGTATGTAATAGAAAATAAGTTTATTAGCCAGGCAGTGGTGGCGCATGCCTTTAATCCCAGCACTTGTGAGGCAGAGGCAGGCGGATCTTTGCGAGTTCGAGGCCAGCCTGGTCTACAAATTGAGTCCAGGACAGCCAGGCTACACAGAGAAATCCTGTCTCGAAAAACCAAAAAAAAAAAAAAAAAAAGAAAGAAAGAAAATAAGTTTATTGATAAGAATTTAAAATGTTTTGTTTGCTTTAATGTCTTTTGTCAAAAGATGTAAATACAACTATGTATTGTGAGAAGTTTAAGGTTATTTTAACTCTTACTTTAATGTATATTGATAAAAATTTAAAGTTAGTTTATGTATTATATATAGACAATTTATTTGCATTGTATATGTAGTTATGATTGTAGATTTATTTTTTATTTTACTAGAAGGGGGATATGTAGGGAGTTAGATAAATTAAATTAAATTTAGAAAATATATAGGGGTTTCTGATACTGTCTCTTAATTTGGGGCATGAAGATCATTATCAGCGTGTGGACTAAAAACAGGAAACAAACAGGAGACTTAATGGACTGAAAAACAAGGTTGAAGTCAGGAAAAACAGGGAAGACTTAATTGGCTGACAAAACAAGGTTGAAGTCAGGAAAACAGGAAAGACTTAATGGACTTAAAGAAACAAAGTATCTGCCTGACATTGTTTTCAGCTGCTAAGTGGGCGGAGCCGGAGCCCAAATTAAGCTGAAACACAGTTCCTCCTATTTAAGGACAGTGCATGGAGCCCCATAAAGAAGAAGAGGCCCCTGATGCTAAAGACCTCCCAGAGTCCTGCTGAAAAAAATGCTGGACATCAGTTGATGGCCAGATCTCCCTGAGGCAGAAAGAAGCTGGTGAGCAAAGAAAGCCTGAGCAAGACACCAAAAGGCCAAGGACTAAACCCTGTGGTTCAGCTTTTGCCTAGAGGGTTTGATCTGTCTGAACAGTGGCCTAAAGGAAACTGTGCCTGGCTTTAAGGACTCTGAAGTAGAGCGGCAATGGGACTGGGGTCTCCCAGAGAGAAGAAAGCATCAAGCCTTATTTAAGGTGAGACTGCAATAACCAACTTACCCTGATGAACCTACATCTGAGATATTCCAGAAAAAGGACTGCTAAGTGTGTTAAAGAATCTACAACAAAGACTGTGTTCCTGACGACTGAGGACCTGCCCCAGAGACTGTATCCTTCTAAAAAGTTAGGGAAATAATTATCAATAGGTTTAATGATTAGGTTAAAAGGGTTGTAAGAATTTATAGGGTTAATAGTTAAGAAATTGTTGGTATTTGTTATAGGTGAATATAGTTAATAAACCATAATAATAATTAAAAAGCTCAGTTACAGATGACCTTTAATGTGATTGGCCCATGTGGCCTCATGTGGAAACACCCATTTGGTTCTGTATATAAGCCAGGGAAGGAAATAGTAAAAAACGGGAAATGCTTAGACATCATCCCTATCACGTTTGTTTATCTTCTGAGTGAAGCCTGTGGAGTTGGGGGTGGAGGAGTGGGTAGCATACTCACTTTTCCCTAGAACCCCCTTATGTGGTGATCACCATGTACGGGGCACCTCGACAATTAAGAAAGACATCTGGATATCAACTTCTGCTCTTTATACATACCCACATGGGTGAGTGCATTTGTACACATTACACACGCGCACACACACACACATACTAATGGAAACATGAAACTCCCTTAGTTTACAAATAAAAGTGTTTTCTGTGTCCTTTATTTTTATACTAACAGAATTTTGTTGAACACACACAGAATGCACAGATAATTTTTTTTACTAATTTATTTTTTATTTCTTCAAGTTACATCTCAATCACAATCCCCTCCCTACTCCCCCCTCCAGTTCCACCCTTCCACCCTCCTCCCCCTCAACCCCCCATCCTCTTCCCTTTTTTTTTTAGTTCAAGGTATTTCTTTTTTCCCCCAACAGCTCTACCTTTCAGTCCAACAAATGGTTCTTTTTCTTATAACTATAAATACAATACAAAACAACAGAAATAAATAGGCCACAATTATAAGAGTTATATGGCTTAGCATACATTCCCAATGTCCAGTCCATATGTATTTGGCACCTGACTTTAACATTCTACTATCTAACCATCTCCATGAGTTTAAAGTTCTATATCTAACTCAGCTTTCATACTAACTTGCCTCACAATTTTAAAAATACCTTCTTAGATCCAAAACACCCTCTTGATTCCTAAACAACTCAAAATTTAACTATGAGACTCTAGCTATCTATTCTTCAACCACCTCAGAGACCTGAGAGGGATAAATATATCTGATTATATAGGAAGGGCAGGGCCTGCAGCTTCCAAAACTAAGAAATGACATACCCGTGGCTGCCTGGACAGTTCCCATTTTCTCTCCATATATTACAGCATCAATCTTCAGCCATTTGGACCTGTTTCTCTGACAGACATTGATTGTAGAGCAGGAATTATGAAGGACTTACCTACCCTGTCTTGGCAGAGCTAGGCTGTCGACTTACCTGCTTCCAAGTTTTGTCCTTTTTGGACAGCAGTCTGTCTACAGTTGAAGCAAGAGTTTTTTCTTGTCAAGAGAAAGGCTTGAATGCACAGCTATTAAACGTACAATTGTTAAGTCTAGACAAACAGCGACATAATCTTGACATATGAAACACTTCAACCCTCCCACAAGGTGTCCTTATGGTGTTCTGTCTCAAGCTCTGTACTTGTGAGCACTCCACAGCATCCTCTGCAGGTGGCCCCGTAGCTCAACACTGGCAGAGCACATGGTGGCCCTGAATCTTTACCCTCTTTATGTTCACCAGGCCCAGGAGGAGACTCCATGTCGATCTCTTAGTTGATGGCTGGGAAAGACCAGGCAGCTGTCAAAATTCTATGATGGTTTACAGAATGCACCACGGCAGACATCAGGAGCATGTCCAGCTTTGGAGAGCAGGGAGGCGTTGATTACTGGAAGCACTTAGGTAAGAGGGGAGACCAATTAAATAACTTGTGAAATGCTTCTCACAGAGTGTAAACGCTATGTATTCTTAGATAATTAAGCATCATGTCCAGTAATACCAGGCATATAAATCCTCCTTTTCTTTTTCTTCTGATTCGTAATGCAAATATACTCAAATCTTGACCTCATTTAAATGCAACTGCATTTTGCTTAAGTCACAGCTATTTTAGATCACTGCTATCACCAAAGCTCAAAATATGCTAAAAATCTCAGTTATAACTCTACAGTGACTTTTCTGCTAACATGAAGGCAAGAAAAAATATTTCTTGGGATAACTAATAACTCATGGGTTACATTTATACCTATTATCCATTCAAGTATTACTGACCCAGCCACAGAACTCAGATATGGGTGTTCAATTCAGTTATATATTAGCCAATATTTCATTATTTTCAGTTCTATAAAAATGATAACTTTGCTTTTTACTAATATCACATTTATGTATTTGGGAGGGTGTGGTATACTTGCAATGCACAAGTGTGGAGGTCGGGTAACAGCTTACTGGAGTCAATCCTTTCCTTCCACCATGTGTGCCCAAGGAACCAAATTCAAGTTGCCACTCTTGGCAGTGAGCTACTGCACCTGGCCCCGTAGCTCAGACCTGGCCCCATAGCTCATCAGAGCACATGAATCTTTACCCTCTTTATGTTCACCAGGCCCAGGAGGAGACTGAAAGCACACCTTACTCACTGAACCATCTTTGTGGCCTCAAACCATATTTATACATGTTCAAATTCTATAACAGGTTATATTAATCAAAGTAGGAAAGCTAGAATATGTTGAAATATGCAAATAAGATATATAAACATATAAAATGAAAGATACTGAGTACGTTATTTAACAGTGGAATGGGAACCTCCATTGGTACTCTTCCCCCAGGCTTCCAAAATCTTGATAGAGACCCTATTAAAAAGCGGTTTGAGGGGCCCGAGAGATGGCTCAGATAGATAAAAGTTTGCTGTCCAAGCATGAAGCCCTGAGTTTGGGTCCCAGCAACCAGAAAACAGCCCAGCATGAAGACACACCTATCTACAACCCTAGAACTTGGTGTGCAGAAACAGGCTACTCAGACCTCTCTGACTCGTCTACCTTGTTGCATTTAGACAGGAGGTTGATAACGTACTTGGCCATGAGAAGAACAACCTACTCGCCCATATGATCCCTATAAACTGCTTGTCTCTGGCACAGTGTTTGTCCCAGAGCTGACTATCACACTTTTCAGAGTTCCCTTAGCAACAGAGACTAGAAATGGTATTCTGACCATTTCTGTAACTTCTTTAACTCTAATATTGGGGACAGGGAGCCATCACCTGGGTAATTCCAAATGAAAAACATCTCTCTTAATAGAGAATATTAAGAAAATCTATGAAACATCCAATCCCCCCCCTCAAAAAAAAAAGCTTTTCTGTTTTAATGCTACCTTTCAGGATGCTCTGCCTGCATTTTTATAAACTCTCCCCCATGGCTTCTCAGATCACTAGAACTTAAAAAAAAATTAAGATTTACTTTTAGAGAGAGAGTGTGTGATTATACATGAGTGCGGGTGTACACAGAAGCCAGAGGTGTTGGGGTCACCTGCTACATTAGCTACAGACAGTTTGTTGTCCAAATAACCTGAAAGCTGCATGTATTTTGTTGCTGATTACTGGCCCCAGGACCTGGTTGTCACACAGACAAGGACATTGTCCTGTATATTTGTCTCTGTTGTCTAAACCTTGCTCTACATAATTTAAAGTTGATTGTTTGAGTAAAATGCTGGAGCCTGAATTGGGTGGAAGACAGGTAGGCAGGAAAAAGATTGGCCAGCTTCCAGGGCAGAGAGAGGATGATGGGAAGAAGAAGCCAGGAGGAGGAAGGAGGAGACACACCACAGGTTAGATAGAAGAATTTTATCTTCACATGGTCTGGAACAGTGGCATAGCATGGAGAAGAACAGCTGAGGGGGGTGGATGTATGTATATTATATGGGGTTTTATTTGAGGAATAGAATTAAGAGTTAGCTTAAATGAGCTAAGATTACACAGTCCAGGTTAAGACTTGTTAAAATCCATCAAGTGACTCGGTGTGATCATTTATAATAAATGGTGGGTTAAAGATTAACACCGCCGACCAATTAATGAAATATAAATACTGATAATAATTTAATTAATATCTACTTTTACAGTTTGTATGCCACCAGATGTAGGTGCAGAAACTGAACTCCCATTCCCTGGTCCATAGTATTCACTCTTAATCCTGAGCCATTTCTTCAGCACAAAATCAACTGAACTTTAAGATGCAGAATATAAAATGACTTCATTTAAATTTCTTTTATTTTGTATATATTTTAGGAAGCTTCTACATTAGTAGCTTTCCATGTGGTTTTTCAAAAGGCATGTAGTGGTAGTTATCCCCTCCACATTTCTTCTTTCACCCTGCCTTCCCATAACTTTCACTATTTTTAATCTCCCTATTCTAATTTCCCCTGTGTTTCTCCATAACAATATGTTCTGCTTCCCCTCCCTTGGGAGGTCCCCTTGTCCCTTACTTGGTTCCTGTCCTAGCAAGTTTTATGTCAAACTGATACAAGCTAAAATCATTTAAGAAAAGAGAGCTTCAATAAGATTATGCTATAGGCAGGCAAGCATGTAGGGCATTTTATTAATTACTGATTGTTGAGTGTGGTGCAACCCTGAAATGGTGGTCCAAGGCTACAAGAGAAAGCAGGTTGAATAAGCCATGAGGAGCAGGCCAGTAAGCAGCACTGCTCCATACCTCTGTATCAGCTTCCCTCAATGTATGTAATTCAGGCTACATAAGCCAAATTACTCCTTTCCATCCCAACCTGTTTTTTTGCCATGGGGTTTCATCACAGAAATAGTAACCCCAAGACAGTATCTATCCCCTGAGGTTATTTGAATTATATCACACATATTGAAAGCTTAAAAGATAACATTCACATATAAGAGAAAATATGCAAGAGTTGACTTTGAGGGTCTGAGTTAGCTAACCCAAAATGATTTTTTCAATTTTCATCCATTTGCCAGCTATTTTCACATTTCTTAACAGTTAGAAAAATATTCCATGTGCAAATTTACCACATGTTCATTATCCATCAGTTGATATACATCTAGAATAGTTCCATTTTCTGGTTGCTATGAATGGAGTAGCAATGATCATGGATGAGAAAATACCTCTGCAGTAAGATGTAGAATCCTTTGCAAGATATGCCTAACTAGACATCTTATGCCACCAAGTAAAACCTCCAGTGCTAGGAATGACTTACATCTTGTTAAGTCATTGGCCAACAAGGTTCCATAGAGCACCCCTTCAAACACTACAAACTATTGCCAAGGTGCCTGGTTGCTGTCCCCAACCTGATGTCAAAGCCCTATTGCTGAAGACAACATTGACTAATGTCATTAAACACAGAGTCAATCTGGTGCCCAACTAGAAGCTTTACTTCTACTGACTAGCATTTCATAGTGCTGGAAGATATCCTACAGACTATAGGAGGAGAAAGTAATCATGAATACCACCCAGCTACAAACCCTGAAACCTGCAATGGCCTGCCTGCAAGGCACACTGGTGCAATTGTGGCGCAGATGTTAGGGGATTAATCAGCCACTGTGTGTTTGGACTTGAAGTCTACTCCATGTGATGGAATCCATATCTGACATTGCTAAAATGGCTAAGAACCTGAGATTACTTGAATCATGGGCCTAAAGGAAAAATTAGTACTCTTATCCTGTTAAAAGACCACAGCAATAAAATGATTTATATACAGATCCGTGTCTTGCTTAGCCCTCTTCAGAGAAACATCTTCTTGAAAAAGATAGGAATTAACAGAGAACCACAACTGAACAATGTGCAGAGACTGAGAGACTTTGGAGGACTCAATCCTAAATGACATGTCTCTATCAAACTCCTCCCCCACAGAGGTTTATATGGAAGAGGAGATGGAAAGATTATAAGAGCCAGCGGTAGTGAATGATTTCAAGGAAACAGTGCCTTCCAGTCAGGACAGTACTAATGAGTACGAGTCAGATGGAACCCCAACACTGAAGTGGACACAGGGTCCCACTCTGAACCAAGTGTTTGTAATTGATAACTTCTGGGAGAGGGAAAATCTGTTCTCTGCAATGAGGTACCACTGAGTATATCAATAATTCTCCAGGGCAGTCCACATGTCTCGGAGTAGTCGTCAGCCAACACAAAAACAGCTCCATGTGGTTTTTGTTTTTATTGTTGTTGTTTTTGTTCAATTTTTGTTTCATTTGACATTGTTTGGGAAATTTTTGTGTGTTTTATTGTGTTTTTGTTTGTTTTAATTTTCAGTTTTTATTGTTTCCTTTTGAGAGAGAGAATACATGAGGTTGGGAGGGTAAGCAGGTAGAGAGGATATGGGAAAAGTTGGGTAAGGGGAAACATGATCAATATATATTGTATGAAAATTTTCTTAAATAAAAGGAAAATAACATGCAGATTCTGATTCAGTGGGGTAAATATTCTAAATTTCTAAAATTAAAAAAAAAAAGTTAAGCCGGGCGGTGGTGGCGCACGCCTTTAATCCCAGCACTTGGGAGGCAGAGGCAGGCGGATCTCTGTGAGTTCGAGGCCAGCCTGGTCTACAAAGCGAGTCCAGGACAGCCAGAGCTGTTAAACAGAGAAACCCTGTCTCGAAAAACCAAAAAAAAAAAAAAAAGTTAATGCTGTTGATTCAACCTAGAGTGAAGCACGCACTGGTTCCTGGTCACTAGACAGCTCTCTGCTCTTTCCTGTTGCCTGTGGAATTACAGCTCAACAGAAAAACTGTTTGGGGTGTCTGCTAGTCTGTTCCTCTTACTATTAAAAAAAAATCATTATCTATATGGACACAAACATTTCTGGAAACTGAAGCCTCAAGAGATATCAGCTTTGGGCCTAACAAACATTTCTTCTGTGCTGGTTTTAGGTTTAACAGCCTGAGGAATATATCAATCTTAACTTAAGGTTCTGCTTAACACTCTAAGAAGTTCCTCTTATTCTCTCAAGTTATGTCCTCTTCTCACACTAACAAGCTGTAGAGTTCTTAGTGCAATTTAGTTTTAGTAAACTTAGAGCAAAGATTAATATTTGAATTCAAGAACTATAAAGATTTTATGTTGTGTCCAGTTGAGTATGCAAATCTTAAGTATGAAAGCAAAATCTGATTATGTACCAAATATATTGTGACACTTGACTTTTAAAATAAAGCCTACGTATATGTACAGAAGAAAGTCTCTGCAGCTTTACTTTAGAAGTACACTTCTCCTTTGATTAACTAACTCCATTCAAAGAAACAGCCTTCATGTATCAATGAAGAAATTGGAGCGACAGATATTTTAAAACAAAAAACAAACAAGCAAAAACAGAGGCCCAGCAGGGAGGCCCTCCACCAGAGCAGCATCCCAGAAAACAAGCAAGTGCTTCATTTAAGACCATCTCTGCCTTGCTGGCCTCCAAGTCCCTGAGACTATACTGAGAAAGGACTCCCCTTCTAGTCCATGCAGGGGGAGTGCAACATTTTCCACTCACCCCATCAGTTTGTTACTAGGTCACATGTCTAACAAGAATCCTTGCAGATTCAATGCTTTCCTATGAAGTTAATCACCTGAATTCTTCCTTTCATTATATGAAAGTAATACATTTCAGTTCCTTTTTAAATAGAAAGTATAACTGAACAAAAACTTCTAAAATAGCATTCCCTTACCTATGATGAGCCAATTACCACATTAGTATTCAACACATAATATTCAATACACATATAGATGTGCACACACATCTCTGTGCTTAGAAAGTGAGCCCCCATGCCTACAACATTCTTATAGCCCGGTTCTTTCAGCTGATCATCTCTTTTTATTGTAAATCTATCTCAATAAATGACTATAACCAACATTATAATAGCTAATTGCTGCTTCTTTAAAACGCCTTTTAAAACTCCTTACCAAGAAACATAAATGTAAAATTATTCTTTTAACCTAAAATTTCCTAGTTAAGCCATTATTCTACTAGCAATGAAAATAAATGACCAAACACACACACACACACACACACACACACACACACAAACAAAAACAAAAACCCAAAATGCAAAGGCACCATTACCTTTCTTTGCCCCGTATTCCAGGCTGATGCAGCTCCCTAAGAAATGGTGATAGGCCCTCATCTCTGCCTCCGCTATCCGCACCACAGTGTACGGTGAGTATCTGGGGTCTGGCCCCTCACATTGCCTGCGTGGCACACCGATGGAGTTCCACGCCACTAGGCCACCTCCCCTGCCTGCCATCCTCCTCTAGGCACTCACCGCATTCACGGTATGGCCAAACCTCCCGCTGCTTAATCTGTCGGCGGAGCAATCAAGGTCTCTTCCTTGCTAAGAGTTGATCCTGGGGATTAGTAAACGCTGACAGATTACTGTTTCAGCAGACTACCAGAAACAGAAGGGGGAAGCTGAGGGATAAAGACATTAGGAAAAAACTAGAGCTGATGATAGTAAGAATGTTTCCCCCAAAGCATCGCATCATGAAATAACAGGCCATTGGTTAAATAACGATTAAAATTATTCAATTAAATTTTAAAACAAGGATAAATATTTGAAAGGATAGTCTTTGGAAGGATCTTTCCGGCAGGCCAGTTTCACCTCCGTCTTCCAAGCTCTAGAAGCTGCCAAAGCAGGAGCCAAATGCTTAGCATTGCCTCAAGGGGCGGGGGGGGGGGGGGGATTTACCAACTGCAGAGGCTCCAGGCTGACCTAGCAAGTGGTAGAAAGTTCAAAAGCCCCAACTGCACCCGAGGAACAGCTGCAAGTATAACATCAAAAGATGTCGTATGTTCATTCTTTCCTGTTGTGATAAGCAAGAGCTGCCCAAGAACCACAAGAAGAAAAGACTTCCTGTTGAAGATCCAAGCTGGGCAAAGACAGAAAAGAAGCTGAGTTTTCCTGATACATCTTATTCTGTTTTTACACGATTAATGTTCCTGCCTATTAATGTTGTGTCCTACAACAGAAAGAATACAGCATGAAACATTCAATACTTAAATGAAAAGTATATAAATGTCTAAAATCTTTAACTTCCTGACATCTGAGGGTGGTCTCTAGGCTCTGTGTTCTCCAAAGGAAAGTTTCTATTGCTGCTTAAGCATATTTACAGACTCAGATATGGGTAGCCATTAGGTCACTTTTCTTCAGCAAACAACGGTGTTTTATCACTTAACTGGACAGCTTGCCAACGACTTCTTAGGATAGCTTTGTGAATGTTTGCTTTTTCAAGATAAGACGAAGGAGATGCAGCTCCAGCAAGCAGGAGGAAAACCCAGAAAAACTTTAACCCATCCTAAGCTCTGTCCAACACAGACACTGTTAAGGGATAACAGTGCAAGGCAGCAGCTAGACTTCGTTAGGTTTGTATTAAAATAATGTTTCTGTGATGTTTTTCTTTACTTACAAGTTTTTAAATGATAAAGTTTATAAAATAAGAAGATAAAATCACCGAATGTTGAACATGTATTTTTTTCCTTCTTGACTATGTGGTCTGTTTATTTTATATAAGGCCTCAGATTTAGAGATGTGTTTCTTCTGAACTGGGTAATTGTACCCGTCTTGCCCTATTGTCTGATGTGCAGGTTTAGGTTAATTTGCTTAAAAGTTTGTTAATTTTGTCGATTTTCTCGAAGAACCAGCTCTTCACTTCATTGGATCTTTGGGTTTTTTTAGGTTGTTTTTATTGTTTTGTTTGTTTGTTTTTTGGATTTTTTTAGTTGTTATTTCTAGTTAACTGATTTCAACCCAGGGTCTGATTTTTTTTTCTGCTTATTCTTTTTGGGCGCTTTCTCTTCTTCTTTTTCTCACCCTGGTTGTTATCGTGCCCCGATGTTGCCGATAAAGCTGATAAAGCAGAGTTGGCTCACTGTCCAGGCCCAGATCCAGGGCTCTGAGTTGGCCCACTCCAAAACCTATATTTTCTGTGAATGGTTGGGATGCATGAAAGGGCCAGTCCTGCTGATCCAAAGCTACAGGATCTCCGTGACACTGGACAACAGCAGGATAACCAGAAGGAGTTCCTGTGAGGATCCAAGACTGACAGTGTCGCAGAAGCCAGAGACTTCAACGCAGCAGACCCTTGACTCATTGCGATGAACAAATGTAAAGCAAGTAAAGCTGTGTGGACTGAGGGGTGTACTGTGAGACATACTATGACACACTACAGCTTCCAGGATGCTTTCTTTGCTTTGTTTTTGTTTGTTTGTATGTGCATGTTTTATTTTGGGGGGTAGGTTGCAAGGGAGAAGAGGGAATATGAAGAGAAGATGAGCCTAGTGGGGTACATTATGTGAAACCCACAAGAATCAATAAAAACTTTTTTTTGTAATGGTGATATCAGGATTTGAAGGTGATGTACAGGAACTGGACTACAATAAGAACACAACAAAATTAAAAATAAGACATAAAGGCCCTCACCTAGAATACCACCCGTTTCTACCTCCAACTGCAAGTGACCTTGGAAGAGAATAAACTAGATAAGAAGTAAAATGTGCAAACGAAAATTTCTGGAAAATAAACTGTGTGTGCAAAGGCAGATGGACAGATTAAATCTTCAGTGGTGGAGAGATTGGAAGGCTCTAGTTTTGAGTCTAATTACAGTTTATCTTAAGTGATCTTTAGTCACCAAATAGCCATTCTTTGCCCATGGGGTCAGGCCTCACATTCTGTAAATAGCAGATAAAGCAGAACCTAACATGCTGACAGATTAAAAACCACTAGAATGTATTAGCCTAACAAATCCCCACTCTCCACCAATGGGAGGGATGGTTGAGGTTTCTCCGCCTGCTGTGACTACCCACTTAATGTTTCCACCAATGTGTTTTAAAAGTGTCTTCATTTATAACTTTCTTTGTTCTGCTGCTATAAAAACTCCATGAAACTGCCTTCACATTGAATTTGGGAAGACCTAATATGGATTGCCCAGCCATGGTCACTCAAGTTTGGCCTCAGAATAAACTATGTCTTATTTCCTTTGAGAGGAGAGCTGTAGTTTTTTCATTGACAGAAGCTAAATAAAATATCATATCTCTGTACTGGGCCAAAGGCCGAAGATAGATTCTCCAATGTACTCAGAGAAACTGGGGACTGTCCAGGAAGCCAGTTGTCTGTCATTTCTTAGTTTTGGAAGCTGCTTGCTCTGCACTTCCTGTTTATTCAGATATATTTCTTCTTCTGTTCTCTGATGTGGTTGAAGACTAGATAGTTATAGTCTCACAGTCAAATTTTAAGTTGCTTAGGAATTAAAAGGATGTTCTAGGTCTAAGAAGATGTTTTTAAGTTGGTAATGCAAGTTAGGGTGGAACTTGAGTTAAGTATAGAACTTTAAACTCATTGAGATAGATAGATAATAGAATATTAATATCAGTTGCCAATTACATATGGACTGGGCATTGGGAATATAGGTTATACCTTATAAAATTTTCATAATTGTGGCTTAATTGTTCTTATTGTTTTGTATTGTATTTATTGTTATAAGAAAAAGAACCTTTTGCCGGGCGGTGGTGGCGCACGCCTTTAATCCCAGCACTTGGGAGGCAGAGGCAGGTGAATCTTTGTGAGTTCGAGGCCAGCCTGGTCTACAAAGCGAGTCCAGGACAGCCAGAGCTGTAAAAAAAAGAAACCCTGTCAAAAAAAACAAAAAAAAAAAAAAAAAACAGAAAAAGAAAAAGAACCTTTTATTGGACTAAAAGGGGGAGCTGTTGGGGGGAAAAGATATACCTTAGATTAAAAGAAAAAAGCAGATAGGAGGGTGAGAGGGAAGAGAGTAGGAAGGTGGGACCAGGAGGGGGAGGGGGGAGGAGACTATGATTGTGATGTAACTTAAAGAAAGAAATGTTTAAAAAAAAAAATCGTATCTCTGTGATGCAGCTTCCACAAGGTAGCCATCCGTGATATTATAGGACTTTGCAGGGATATTTAGGGGTCACCCCCCTTCTGTATGTAATTCCTCATCCATGCTCTATAGGAAAGACTTTGATGAAACCATACTTTGGTATGCTATACCAAGTAGACATTTTCTTTCATCTCCCCAGAAAAAAGTTAAGATGTTAATCCCATAGACAAGAAGAGAAAGACCATCAACCCAAATCATCATGGCCAAATTAAGCAAGTTTTATTTGTGTACACAGGCTGCCTCTCCCTAAGGTGAGGTTCAAGAAATCAACATTGGGTAAGGGGGAGATAAGGTTTTTATAGCTCAGGAGTAGGGTGTTTCCAAATAGGAAATTTAGTGTGGGCAAATAGGCAG
>CAJQZJ010036782.1:0-11113 GCA_907164525.1 Lophiomys imhausi
AAGAAAGAAAGAAAGAAAGAAAGAAAGAAAGAAAGAAAGAAAGAAAGGTTTGTTGAAGGTTTGTTGTTAATGGGTAGAAGTTTGCTAAATATGAGACCGTTATCCTGAAATGCAAGTGAGCCAGAGAGGGAGTCCAATTTCAACTACCTAAAGCAAGGAGAAGAAAACCCTCAATGAGAAGTGGATGTTTCTCTTTCTCCTTCAGTGTGCACCACTATCCTACCACAAACACTTTTCCTTTAAACAAACTAGTACCCAAACTAGAAGTCCTACAGACATTTCTTGAAAACCCACCATGTGTTAGTGCACTGAAGTCAATAGAGATCAAAAACCAAAACCAAAACAAATGAAACAATATATTTCAGCTTTTCAGGGTCTCAAGAGAAGTAGAAATAACTGATTTTCATGTGCCATGGTATTCTAAAATGTAGAAACTTAAGGGTTTAGAAAAAGTCACAAAAAGACAACTAGGAAAGTAGTACCCTAGTTCAGGAGTGGTTCTGCTGAAGACATGAGATCAGACAGGAAGTCTGAGACTGTGTAGGGATCTACTAGAGGACTGGGGGTGGGGTGAGACCCTACAGAGGATGCTTCTGGAGAAGCTCAGAGAACGCGTTTTCTCCATGCAACGGGCACCTCCCTCCCAGGAGCACATTTGTTGGTGTGTTTGCATTCATACATAGGAGTGGTGAAAGAGACCAAAGAATTTGTGAAATAAAGTGTACTGCTTTGAAAAGGTGCATTAAAATAAATCCAGTCTTCCCCGAAGGGGAAAAAATGCCACAAAACTTTTTAGAGTAAGATCGGTTAAGGCAACTTACACCCTAATCTCCACACATGGGATCAGACTCCAGACCGAATAAGTCAGTTGTGAAGCAATGACCTCAGCATGGATTTGGCTGTTGTGTAAATTCTTAGCCAGCTCCAGCTGAGGATGAGGTCATGAACAACATGAACTTATAGTATACCGGTCAAGGCCTTCCTGTCCACGTCTCCCTGCTTGGAAATATACCCAGCACTGTCCAGAATCATGTTTAGAGCCCATACCTACCTCAGTCTCTCTATAGACTGTCTCACTCCTTATTCTGTGAAACTTAGGGCATGTGTTGCCTGAAGTGTCATGTACATGTGAGACATGGGTTGAAGGAGCAGAAATAATAGATGTAAAAAAAAAAAAAAAGCTTATGTTGAGAACCAGGCTATGAGCAGTTTTCAATCGTGGGCTTTTAGGTGTCCTGAACCCATGCCTTCATTTCTCCAGTGGACAATGACAATTATAAAATATGCCCCTACCCCTTATATTTACAGAAGAGAAATTCTATAGTTCTTGGCCTGATCAGAATTCTTTGAACATTGTTCACATATCACAAGCAACAATACCTAGAAACCCAGACAAACTAGGTATTCATTAGGATGTGATTATGCTGTATAAATTTGCCTATGTATTTATTTGTTTGTTTGCTTAATTTTCTTTCCAGAGTTGGACACAGACCTAGAACCTCATGCATGGTAGGAAAAAGATAAAGATATATCTCTACCACTGAGATATATCCTCAGCCCTTTGGGTTTTATTTTAATTTTTATTGATATTTTTGAGAACTTCACATGTAAGAACAGTATTTACATAGTTTCTCTCTCCCTCTTCTCACTACAGGTCCTATGTCATCTCTTCATTCCTTCATAAATTCATGGCCTCTTTTTCTTTATTATTGCTACATATATTCAAAGGATTATAAATGCAACCTACTGAGTGCATTTAGTATTGCTTCAGGTTTATGATTTTTTGGGATAGCCATTTGGTAGAAAATACCAATTCTGTACAGAATTCTGGCTCTTGCACTCCTTCACCTCTTCTTCCACAGTGTCCCTTTGGCCTTAGGTGTAGTGGGTGTAGTATCAGTTGGGGCTCTGTGACAGTCCCATGACAGCTCTTCTATGCATTTTGACCAATTGAGGATCTCTGTAATGATCTTCATCTGCAGAGAGAGAGAGAGAGAGAGAGAGAGAGAAAACTTCCTTGATGAAGGAGGATGAGAGCTACACTTAACTGTGAGTATAAGGACTTAGACTGTACTTAGAAATGATAATGGTTCGTGAAAGTGGAAGTAGTAGGTTCTCCTCTAAGCTCCATGGACATACCAGGCATGAATTTCCTCATATTAAGCAGGCTTTACATCCAATTGCATGGCTGTTTGTTACCCCCAAGTGCCACTATTGAACCTTTAAGGATATCTTGCCATGCCAGTCAGCTTTGCAGTTCCGAGGTATCACAGCTGGGTAGTGCCATTGGTAGTTTTTCTCCCTTGACAATTGCATAGCATCTTCAATACAATGAGCTAGTCCTAATGGAGGAGGCTTCCAGTTCAGATCGAGTTTAATTCCTCCAAATCCTGGGTCAGAAGTGTGTAGTGTTTTCATTAAGAGGTACTTTCTTCAAATTGTAGGAAGCAAGCAAGGGCATGAGCAGTAACCTATATTGTTTAGGGGATTTTCTTGACTCCCTGACTAACAATTCAAAGGAGATTTCTCAATTCTAGAATTGGGAATTTTGTTATAGTCTATGGCTGTTGGAGGGAGCATTATAACAACAAGTGATATAATTTCATTTTTTAAAAGAAGCCTATACATATATTTTACATATATATACAAATATACTTACATATACTATATATAATTTTATGAAGAATTTTTTATTTTTTTTTATTTTGTGAATTTTACATCGTGCACCTTGTTTCCTCTCCTTCTCCCACCTCCCCTCAGACCCACCCTCCACACTTGCAACCTCCTCTAACATTAAAAAAAATCTCATTGTGGAAGCTGTAGTATGTCTCAGTATGTCCCACAATATTCACTATTATCCATATGTTTTTGCTTGCAAATGTTCATTATAATGACTCCTTGGTCTGGTATGAGGCTGCTGGCTTCTGCTACTTTGTCAATACTGGAACCTCACTGGGACTCCTCTCAGATATTCTGTTATTGTCCCTTGTCATGGAGATCCTATAGTTTTGGGTCTGTGGAACTGGCCTCTTCATGCACTCCAGCAGCTCGTCCATGGGGTGTAATGTTTGTGTGGGCCAACTCTGAGCCTGCAACCCCCATTTTCAGGGCCTGCTCTCCTGAGTGCTATATCAGGTAAGTGGTTAGATTAAATCTCCTGTTTTCATGACCCCATCAGGACCAATTCTCCCGCCTGCTACCTATGGCAAGGGCAAGAGAGTAAAAAGGACCTTTCCCTCACCAACACCACAAAGCAGACAGAAGGCAGGGATAGCTCTTCCACACTCACTCCCTCAGAGCTTGCTCACCCACAACCCCCACATCCAGGGCCAGCTGTAGTGTGCTGGCCAGGCAGGGTGCAGGGACTTCTATCCCAAGTGCTCCAGCAAATGAGGGACAGGGACAGGTCTCCTGCTCTAGTGACCCCATCAGGGTCAGCCCTCCTGTCCACCACCAGCGGTGAAGGTAGAGGGAAGGGGCAGGGATCTCTCCCTAGCCAACCTCCACAAAACAGACAAAAGGCAGAGCTGGCTCCCCCACACCTCCTCCCTCAGGACTGGTTCACCCACAGTCCCTACATCCAGGCCCAGCTGCAGTGTGCTGCCTAGGCAAGGTGAAGGGCCTGCCCTCCCACACTCACACCCTTGGAGTGGCTCACCCACATCCCCTTGCATCCAGGGCCAGGCAAGGCTCCACTAGTCTCTGACTTGTTTCCTGTCCTGGGAGCCTATCTGATGCTTGCCTAGTGCTGGACTGGTAGTTGACGGAGGCTAGCTCCCCTTCCAGGCCCCATGACACCTAAGTTGTGTTGGTGTTCTGCTTGCTGTCCTCCCCTCACAATGTTAGGCAACTATTCATTCAAATGTTCATAGGTCAGAACACTGTATGTAGACATAACCTCTCTCCTCTCTGCCACCTACTGATACATATGTGACACAGCAGCCACATCTGCAATGCCTCTAGGGGCAGAGCACTCACTATATGTAATTTTAGGTAAACAAATAATAATAAGAACAACAATAATAATAATAACAGGATCTTTCATGGCTTTTTCAAACATCCTGAGTATTATTTATCCCTCACTCTCCCTTTGCAGTTCTTTTCCCCAGGCAGCTCACTTTACTCTTTCCTTTTTATAATCGACTGAAGAAATGTTTTACCTATCTAAATAGAGCAAGGTAGGTGCAATTTTCTTCTACTTATTTATCACACACAACAAGTCATTTAGTGCCACCTTGTGATAAAACATAGTAATACAAGAGAGGAAAAGGGATTATCCCAAAGTCCCATTCGAGGAAGATAATGAATCCCTTTGGTACTAAATTAAATGGTGTTTAAAAAAAAAAAAACCAACCTTGCTCCTCCTTTAATGGCTTTTTCCCTTCCATTAAATGAAAGACATCTAGATTACTGTAGAAACAGGAACAAGTGAAGTCAGAATTAGCAAATGAGAGAAACCTGATGGTGAAGAGGAAAACCACCCTCCCAATCACAGCAAGACCTACTGCAGCAGCCTTTGCACAAAACAAGTGAGGTATGGATCCATTGAGTGCTAACTTTTCCCACTAACTCTAGCTAACTCCCATAACTAGTGCCAACTCTAGCCCACTTCCTCCCTTTCTTCCCTCTGCTTTCTCTTCTTCTGTCGTCATGTCCTGTCCAATCTCTGGTTCCAGGACACAAGAACTTAGAAATCCTGGAGGATAGACTCTAACGAGTGCCATAAACGAACCCTGAAAGAGTGTGGGCACCAGCTGGCACAAAGGGCCTGATCTCAAAGAGGAGGAATTGGAATTCTGGGACAATAGGAAGATGAGAGGAACAACCATGGAGAGGAAATTACCACTATTTCCCTCTCGATATCTGTTTCCTTTCTCCTTCCCAAATAACTGCTTTTAGCTGGGAAATGGTAAAGCCCACCCCCTTGTTCCCTCTGGGAACCCAAGACACTAAATAACACATACTACATCATTTTTTTAAAGTTTCACTTTTTTGATATATAAAAGTCTAAACAATTTATTATAAACAAAATAATCCATCTATAATGCCCTGGGCTTTACATATAACCATAAGGAAGTTTTTCTAGGCGTACTATTTCCTTGTCACTTCTATTTAAGTACATGTTATTGGAGTATATATTATTTATTATTTTACTACAATTATGTTCCTTTGTTTCTATTTTACATTATTCTGGGAACTCCATAAGGCTAAAAGTACTTTGTCTCTATTTTTAATTATTTTTCCAAAGGATTAAAGCTATTACGAGTGATGGAGTTTCAGAAGCAATTATTTCCAGGAAGAACTAGGCATGAAAAGAAACAGAAAAGGGGGCCAGAGAGATGGCCCAGTGGTTAAGAACACATAGCGCTCTTACAAAAGACTTGATTTCAATTCTCAGTAACTATGTCATGAGGCTTACAACTCCAGCTCTAGAAGGATCCACCACCTCTGTCTTCTGAAGGTACCTGCATTCATGTGCACACACCTACAGACACACACATACACACAAAGAAATGGAAAAAGATAATTCTTCATAATTAAATGAAAGTCTTCTAAGGGAAATGTTGACAAATGCCAAACTTATTTCCAGCTGTCTTTTCCTTAGCAACTTTCCATGTAACAGTTAGGAACCTAAATGCTTGCCTTCATAGATTCCATTGCTGTTACTCCTAGCAAATGTTGTATGACATATTTCTGAAGGAGGACATAGGCAGAGTGAGTGAATTCCTTGGAAATTTTTCTGGTTTTAGCAAAAATAATAAGTCAAACCAACATTGTATCTTTTCCTTCTACCTGCTTTAGACACAGACTTGACATTATGGATTGAGACCTAACAAAGAAACAAGAAAACCAAAAGGCATGCTAGCCTGATTGTATCCTGGTCCAGTACCAATAATGTCTTATCATGAGGTTTAAAAAAAAAAAAGAACAAGTAATATTGACTAAGTTCTCTCATAGCCTAATGCTATGCTCAATATAATCCACAACACAATGACAAACTGAAATTCACAACAACCTATTAGTGGAATGTCCATCCAAAAGTATCTGAGTCTAAAGTCTCAAATGCTTTCTTGCACCATGTGCTCCTATTTCCCAAGCAACCCTTGAATTTGTAAATATCTTTTATGAGTAACTTCTGTTGCTGTGATAAAAAATACCATGCCAAAGGTAACTTAAGGAAGAAATAATTGCCTCAGAGCTTCAGGGAGATAAGAATCTATGACTAGAACAACATGACAGCAGGTAGCAGGAGCAGGAAGCTGAGAGAACACATCTGCAGCCACAAATAAAAAAAAAATTAAAAAAAAGCTAAGAGAGCAAACTGGAAAAAGAGCAAGAATGGGAACTCTCAAAGCTGATGCTGTTCTGCCCTGTTCTCGAAACAGGTTTTTTAATCATATGATTGGATGACATTTGGGTAGCTAGTCATGCCCATTCTAATTGGTTCATTGTTACTGACTAACCAGCTTCGGTCAGTTTGATCACCAGAAAGTTTGTTTAGATATTTTGGGTACTTTCTTGGAGTGACCTGTCTGATGATGACAAGGGAACACCCCTGGAATGCAAGGTCAGGTATATTTTGTTGTTGTTCTGGAACTGGAGGTCAGCTCTGAGTCAAAGTTAATACAAAATGGAATCTTTTTTCAAGATGGATTTAGTCAGGCTCCACATTTCCCCCTTTCTCTAGGTTATAGAGAGACCCAATCATGGGTCTTTAAACATGTCAGCGGTCTATCCTTGACAAAACTTTAAAGGTCTATATGCATTAATCATATAAGGGGCATAAAGCATAACCAGGAGAAACAGAACCAAGGGCTCAAGTAGTATATCAGATATCCATTTGTATCCCATGTCTGGGAGTTCCTTTTGACATAGCATTTCAGTCCAGTAGGTGGGATAATAGACAGTGTACTCTGTCCTGTAACTACTTCCAGCTTACATGAGGGCATTGTCATTAGGGCCCAGAAAGGCTGAAATGCTAGTCAAAGGCTGGGCAATAAAGCAGTTATCAGAAGCATCTGATTAGTCGATTGATCCAGGTGAAGGGCAGGGAGCAATCATATCAGCTGGACTGGTTCACATCAGCTTCCAGGAAGTCCACGGCTTAGCAGCCTGCAGTCCATGGGATAAAGTCTATCAACCACGTGAGAATCTGCTGAGATAAACATAGACTGGGAACAGAAGTTAAAATTGTTTACTAATTGGGGAAGGTAAGGAATTTCAAGACGGGGGGGGGATCCCCTTTTTAATAACAGGCAGTTGTACTCATCTAGAATCCTGTTTGATCTGTGGCAGGTGGATCCACGTCCCATGACTAGATCTCAGAAGGATAAATTATAATATGACAGAGGCTTGAGAATCAGTCTTGAGTTACTAGCATTAACAGTCTTTTAAGATGAGTTCATAAAATACAGAAATCTTTCATGGAGCAGAAGGGGCAAAAGCTCATTAAATCCTGAATTTTAGTATGACTATAGACATATTATGAAAGAGAAGCTTTTATTTCTATTCAGAAGACTGAATGCAAATAAATTTAGCACAATGAGAAAACATTTTGAAGTTCATATTTAAAAGACAAACCAAAAGAAATTTAAAATCTTATACTTAAGACTACAATAATAAACCATATATTGGTATGCTTTACCAGAGCTACACCAACAACCCATTGGAACTTCAACAGTAGCATAGCAAGGGGGAAGAAATGTGAAGCATTTCTGACTATATTTACCAATGAATTTTAACATGAAGACTGTGAGCAAGGACTTAATAGTTTTAACTAGCTAACAAATTAGCATGAATGAAAATAGTGGTGGATTACCTTGGGGTAGGGAACTGTCTTGTTTTTAAATCTGGTAACGAGGAAAACTGAGAAGGCGTCCGAAGCCTTGGTTTCTGCTGTTAAACTGTTAAATCTTTCATTAGCATAGTCTTTAGACTCGTCAGGGATCTGAGAACAACAGATATTATCTGAGCAAGCAAGATCAATTGGCTTCTGAATCTAAAAAATGACAGTCTTTACCTTGACAGCCAGCCATTGTTCCTCTGTGTCCGTTGGCATCTGTCTTTGACCGCCAGTACCAAGGTATGACAGACTTTAGTGAGACAGCAATTATGAAGGAGCACTTACCTTGTCTTGGCAAAGTTCAGCAGCCAACTTCTCCGTCCATGTCCAGCACATTTAGCTTGGTGTCTGTCATTGAGGCAAAGGGCAGTCTAGCCCAGTGGCCAGCTTTGCCACATTTAAAGCAAGTTCCAGGTGGAGATTCTTTGTGCCCATTATCTTCTTTGGAGGAGACCTAGCAAGCTGTCAGGAGCTGATATGTCTATCATGAAAAGCTTTTTTGTTAATTCTACAGATCTCTGAGGTGTCTGAGGACCATCATATCCACTTAAGATGAATCCTTTTTTACTTAATTATTCTCTGCTTGACTGTGAAAGCAAGAAGACTAAATAAAGCTTAATCTCATAACTAACTGCATAACTTCTTGGCATAACTACAAATAAGGTGACTATCAGCTTGTATTTCTTAGATATCATTTTTGTTTAACTTTTAGGAACTTGTATTTATCAAACCTTAACAAGTTTGCAGACTTTTAGACATTTTCTTAGAAGTTTTTCTTTATAACTTGAATTTACATCCTAAGATCTTCACAATTTGCTTAAGCTTTTCATCCCTTCTTTCTGGTGGGGACCCCAATGATCCCTGACTTTTATATCCTTCTTTTTTTTCAGTCCCTGTTTTTTTTTTAATCTCTGTCTTTGTTTTTCCCTCTCGTATTTTTTTTTATTTTTTATCTCTGTTTCTGTTCAAATAATTAACTATCCAGGTGTCCTCAGACATCAGACATTCCGAACAATTACAATCAATTACAAAACATAAATAAATCCAAGCCACCTTCTCTCTGCCATACATACATTTTTATGGTTAAACCTTTATTTGTATCAACATTCTCTAGCAAACTTTCTTTTTATCTTTGTTGCATTTTTTAATAGGCAAATGGGTAGGACTCAACCTTGCAGCACTTCTCCTTGTGGGTCCCTCCCTGCTTCGCATTCCCCTGTTTTCCTCCCCCCACCCCCGTCATTTCGTAGGGGCTGTTGGAACTCTGAAGCCACCCTGCCTATCAGAAGCAATGTTATTAACCCCAGCAGTAATCTAATTTTCCCCAACAATGAGCCATCCCCGATTGTTTTTTTTTTTTAATCCAATAATTAGCAGTCATCCCAAGAAACATACACACAGGCATTACTGAATGGATTCAGTAGGTTGTATTTTTATTCATTTATATTTATATGTAACAACAACAGTTAATGAACAGAGTAAGGGGGTGTGAGACATGAATGTGGTAGGAGGAATGAAAGATGGGAAAAATTATGTAATTTTATTTTAACTAAAAATTTTAAAGATATCTTTCTTGTTGTTTTTCAAACAGGTATATAAGCTAAAGAGAGTAATTGACCATCTTAATCTTTGGTAATATGAACTAAGGACCACTAGTGTCACTATTGCATGCTTGGTTTGGTCTAAATATTGTTAACTCAGTTTGATGTGTCACGTCATCCTCATGCAGTAAGGAGGAATACTCAAATGATAGTAAGTTAAAAGTTTTAACCTCTTATCAAGATCTCAAACACTTGGTGGAAATTTCCTTAGGTGAGCTTGTAGGACCCAAGTTCACTCAACCAAATTTTAGTCAGGCACTTGAGGTTGCAACCGGCCTCAGTTTCTTTTTCCATTTCCCCGTTTGGGCACAGCAGTTCCCTGAGCAACAGAGAGAAAAACAAAAAGCCACAGGTTGCCTATGGGGTCATGAGTTTGGAAATCCCCACCCTGTCCTCTCCCCACCCTCCGGGGGACCACCCACCTCAGGTGATGAGTTAGACATATCACTTTAAAGGCCACCTATGTCAACCAATAAAGATATGCCTAATGTTGCTATGATGTAAGCTTGCTCAAAAATACTATAAAAGGTAAAGGGAAATTTGGTTCGGGGTCTCCTTCTTCTCCCTGTGTGGAGATTCTTTGAAGGTTGACCCCAGTGTGCTGGTAAATAAAGTCTCTTGCTTTTGCATCGTTGTTGAGTGTCCTGGTGATTCCTCGGTTGTCCCAAATTCAGGGGATCACTTTCTTGGGCCTAATAAGGTGAGAACAAAGGAGAAATTTCTCTCACAGTAACCTCAGCAAATCTCATAAATCCTTCAGTCAAGACTTCAGGAGCTGGGCATAGTGGTGTATGCTTTTCATCCCAGCACTCAGGAGGCAGGGCCAAGCAGATTCTGTGGATTCTACACCAGCCTGTACTACATAGATAAGCTCCACAACATCCAAACTACATAGTGAGACATGTAAATTTAAACGGATTGGGGGCTCTCTTCAGATGAGATCCTACAAGACCACTCAGCAATGATGAGGCCTATAACAATGAGAGCTGAGATTGGCAATGATCTCTCTTCTTCATGAAGAGCTTTTCAGCTCTGTTTTTCTTTCTCCCTGGGAAATACCAGATTCCTTCCAACAGAAAAGCAAAAACCATCTGTGGAACCTTACCTTCCCCCATTAAGGATGTTCTTACTCCATTCTAGTACTGGATGAGACTTAAGCATTGAAACTTTGACATAATGTTCATAAGGTTCAAGTTCATGGGCCCTGCTACTAGGAGCTCTAACAAAATGTGAAAAATGCAAGTGAACCTTCCCCTTACCTGGGAGGATGACAATCTGTCTGTAAACGTGCTCAGGCCTCACTGCCTGCTGCATAATTTCATCTGTACACATGAAAACACAAATTATGTTAAATCCTTTCAAGTTAAAATGAGAAACTAAAAAGTTTTTTAAAGTTCCAGTCCTAGGGAAATCTCGGACTTGTGAAGATACAGTTCGAGATACATTGATCCTATAACAACTGGATTCTTTGGCTGCAGAACTAGTCCAGGTTTGAGGCTGTGCTTTGACTCATGTTATGGTTCCCAAATTGTGGTGCTGTTGGGAAGGTTGTAGAACCTTTAGGAGGTGGCCTGTCACTGGAAGAAGTGGGGGCAGGCCATGCTTCATATTCTTTTTCTGTTTCCTGTATGAATGCAATGTGACTAGCCAGACTCCTGCTCCTACACCA
>CAJQZJ010036784.1:0-11141 GCA_907164525.1 Lophiomys imhausi
ACTACTATACTTCATGATAGCAGAATAAACATCATTTGAAGCACCCAGAGAACATAAAGAAAAATCATATCCTGGGTCATAAAATAAATCTCAAAAAACTTAAACTTACTTTATTATACAGAATGTATTTTATCCCCAATGGGAATATCTAAATCTAAAAATCAGGAACTGAGAAATAACAAGAAAAATCTTTAAACATTTGGAAACTAAACAACATATATCTAAGTAATCTATGAGTCAAAAAAGTGTATCAAGAGAAGTAAAAACTAGACTTTGAACTATATGAAAAATAAAAATACAATTTATTAAAAATTTTAGAATAAGCTAATAAAATCCTAAAAGGGGATTCACAGCACTAAATGCATATATTAATACTAGGGGAAAAGTCTCAAATCAGTAATTTAAGCTCCCACATTTAAAAAACATAATATAGCCGGGGCGGTGGTGGCTCACGCCTTTAGTCCCAGCACTCGGGAGGCAGAGGCAGGCGGATCTCTGTGAGTTCAAGGCCAGCCTGGTCTACAAAGCGAGTCCAGGACAGCCAGGGCTGTTACACAGAGAAACCCTGTCTCGAAAAATAAAAAAAAAAAAATAATATAAATCAAGCCGGGCGGTGGTGGCGCACGCCTTTAATCCCAGCACTTGGGAGGCAGAGGCAGGCGGATCTCTGTGAGTTCGAGGCCAGCCTGGTCTACAAAGCAAGTCCAGGACAGCCAGAGCTGTTATACAGAGAAACCCTGTCTCGAAAAACCAAAAAAAAAAAAAAAAATATATAAATCAAATACTAGTAGAAAAAAGGTTATAATAAAGAACAGAAACTAGTGAAATTGTAAAACAGAAAAGTAACAGATAAAATCAGTGAAATAAAGAGCTGGTCCCTTAAAAATGTCAATAAGGTAGGCGTGGTGGCACCCTTTAATCCTGGCCTTTGGTGGGTTGATCATACGTCAGTGCCAGGCCACATACCCAAGTTTATATGGGTAACATAAGTTATATTTGATGGAATTGGGTGTGAGAATAGGACACAAAGTTGGGTTGGTAGGGAAGGGGCTGGACCTGGAAAGAGTTGGGGGAAAGGTGAATATGATCAAAATACATTGTAGAAATTTCTCAAAGAACTAATTTAAAAATTATCTAAAAGGGACAGAATTGTCAAACAGACAGGAGAGAATATGAGCCAAAGTACAGGTATTAGAATTAGCTCTGACAGTGACCTTCTCTACTCTGAGAAGAGGAGAAAAGGAAAGAAATGAACATTGAGTAAGTTTGGAAATTTGCCCGTGATTTGTGCAGATGGCTATAGCTGGCTGGTTTTCTTTATGATGAGAAAGGAACGTCATCATAAAACACTGAAGGGATGAGTTAGTTAACTAATCCAAAGCCAGGAATACACATATTTAATAATGATAATAAAAGAAGAACAAACAGTTACTGTTTGCTTCCTGCAGCTGTTCATTAGAACCAATACAACTTTCTTCAAATAAACCACCAGGGGGCAGTGCTGTAACCAATCTTCTTTTTCCTCAAATCTTGTAACACTATGAAATTATAATAAACTATAATGCATTGTATGTTGTAAATTTTCCCTCCACAACATCCTGACATGTATTTGTATATTCTCATGCATATGTGAACTCACATACATACACAGGAATGATGCTGTTTCTTTTGTCAACCTCTCAGTGTAACCACATGATGCACCAAAGGTAATACACAGTATATTCCTTCTCCTCCCCACCCAATTTCTTTGGGACATACAACACATACTCTCTAGATCATTTGTTCTTTCTTATGGTTAATCAATTAGAAAATCCAATGAGAAAAAAAAAAAGATCCCTAAAAACAAAACCCTGCTGTTGGATGTGGTAGTATATACCTTCAATACCAGCACTGGGATAGAGCTAGGGATTATCCCCAAATTCAAGGCTAGCCTGAGTTATACAGTGAGTACCAGGCCAGCTCTACTACAGAGAGCCCCTATCACAAAACAAAACATTTCCCTGACAACATAGCTTCTTCCAATTTATATTTTTCCCTATTACCTACCTTTCCCTACAAATTAGAGTTATGCTTTCAAAATAGCCTTAAACTGCCATGTATTTAGTAAACTACTTTCTCCCTTATCTCCAATGCTTGGTGCATCATTAAAATGAAGAAATGTCAATCTACAAACCATATGACTATTATATACTACCAGTTGCAACAGTTATTTAGGTTATATGTAGCAATCAGGCTGAGAAATACCTCTAAGTTTGAGCCTAAATAATTTGGGCTTCTAAGAAACCAAGGACCGGTCTCAAACTTAAAAGCCTTGGGAGAGATTTTCAAAGGAAAAGTAAATGTAAGGGCTGGGGATTCAGTGATAGACCTTTTGCCCAGAACCTGTATGTGTGTGTGTGTGTTTGTAAAAGTCAACTGTTTCCTCCAGAAATTTAGTGGATGTAGAAGGAGGTTGTACTCTGGAAGCATAGGTTATTTAGATTGGCTGTTTCAAGCAGGAGGACTGAACTTCCACAATGGGAGAGGCTTCCAGTCACACCAAGCTGTTGCTTGTGTCAGATGCCTTAGGGGTTGGAGCCAAAGGGAATGTGTGAAAGAGGGAGGCTGAGGTCATCAGAGAACCCAAGAGTGTTAAGTAGTTTAAATGGGTAAAATCTGTGTTTTGACACAAGCCTCCAAACTTGGCTATTTTGAGCTAAAGCTGTTCTAAAAAATACTCAAGAGCTAGGTCATAAAGAGAATCTACATGGTAAGGGTTGATAAAATCATGAGTCAAAGTAGCAACAGTATCAACTTTTTTACAAGTTGTTTCAAAAACAAAGTTTCAAAGATCTTGAAAGTAGTATTATTTTTGTTTTTTTTCAAATTCAAGCATGACCTGAACTTTTAATCCTCCTTCCTCCTCCTCCTTGGAATCCTGGGATTACAGGCTTGTGCCACCCAGCACTGTTTATGAAGTACTCCCATAAAACCTAGGACATCTTGTATGCTAAGCAAACATTCTACCAACCATGCTACATTCCCTTATAATCTAAAAAATTCATTTAAAAAAAACTGGACACTATTTCACTGGCTGGTCCTGTAGTCTAGGCTGGCCTTGAACTCATGAAGCAGCCAAGGATGATTTTGAACTCTTGATATTCCTCTCTCCACCTTCCAGGTGCTGGGATTATAGGCATGAGCAACCAACCCCACCCCCAACAAAGTGCCCCTCCTTTGGTTTTTTGAGACAAGATTTCTCTGTGTAACAGCCCTGGTTGTCTGAAACTCTCTCTATAGACCAGGATGCCCTTGAACTCACAGAGATCCATCTGACTCTGCTTCCCAAGTGCTGGGATAAAAAAAAGGTGTGAGCCACCACATCTGACTTTCCCCTAACTTTCTTAATTATTATTATTGTGTATGTAATAGAGACTGTGTAGGTGCACGTACACACCACGGCATGAATGTGGAGGCCAAAACTTTTCTTCCAATCTTTTTGTGGGTTCCAGGGGATCAAATTTAAGTCGATAGGCTTGAGGGACCCAATGAGCAATCTTGGAGTTGTGCATATGCATTTTGTGTGTGTGTGTGTGTGTGTGTGTGTGTGTGTGTGTGTGTGTGTGTGTTGTTTGGTATCTCCTGCTGTCTCTGTCTCCCAAAAGTGCTGGCATTACAGACTACAGGAACAGGCAAAAACCAAACCAAAACAAAAGCTCCCTTAGTGATTAAAATATTTCACTCACATCAACCCCCCCCCAAGTGACCTTTAAAGCTTAAGCTCCCCCCCCACTATATTACTGTATGTTCAATCTCTGTCCACTTTCAAAAGCCATGCACTAAATCCTTACATTTCCCCAACCCAGTGCCAATGACCTAACTCAGAGCCGATTCCATTGACACATTTGCACTCCCCAACAACACTTCCTTTGAAAAACAGAATGTCACTTCCTCAGTCCAGAGGCCAGAAGTCCCTTGATTCTGATCTGGGGAGCAGAGACAGGAAACTCTGGTAAGCTTCTGTCCCCCAAGGCCAGCCACTAGTGCAGCTGACAGAGGGCAGGGTCTGTTGGGAGCTTCCTCGATGCACTGCAGCTGGAAGCTGCAAGCGCTCACTTTCAGGCTGTGGGAGTGCTTTCCCTGAGTCCAGCACTCCCAGTCGGCGGCATACCAAGGACGTTTCTTGGCAAGGGAAGAGGGAGAAGATGGGAGAGCCTGCCCTCCTTTAACTGACTTTCCATTTCTAAACTAGGGACTACCCCAATCTCAGATCCTGGCACCACTTCGTTCTCTGACCTCGCTAGGCAAGGAGCGGCTGCCTTCCCAACTGTCAGCTTCTCACCTAGAGGGGACAGTCCGTCCCAGCAATTTCAGTAAACACAGTGAGCACCGCCTAGCAATTCACAACCGAGATCTCCTCCGACCCCAGACATCAAGGGCGGCAACACACAAAACTCTGGCCAGTTATAACGAACCAAACTGCAGTGTCACCCCGTGGGGCGGACGACCGCGGGGCGGGGATGAGAGACGGGGGAGTATGGGAGAGACACACGGAATAATGCGAAAGAAGGGGGACAAACAAATGAGTCACTTAATACAAGCGCTGCACATGCCGCTGACGCTGCCCGTGATGCAGAGGCCCGCGGGCTGGAAGGAAGCCGGCGGCCACCGGGGAGGGGCGGCCAGGGAAAGGGACCGGGAGAGGGGCGCGGCGCCTCGCCCTTTGTGGGCCCGGGGCCTCGCGGCCCCTCAGCCTACCCTCCCGCTCGGGGTCACTCGGGCCCTCCACCCCCGGGCGCCAACTCCCCGGGTCGCCCAGGACAATCGCTGCAAACTTCGGCACGGCGGCGCGGAGCTCCCGGGGAGGCCGGCGGCCAGCAGCAGAGCCGCAGCCCCGACCCGCGCCCCGCCCCTCGGCGGCGCACCTGTGACAGGTGTGCGGCGCCCCGCTCGCGCCCCGCCGCGCTCGCCCTCGGAGGCCGCGGGGACCCCGGGCCGCCGCGCCGGGCCTCTCCCAGCGCCCCCTCCTCCGAGGCCGCGGGACGACCCCCGCCCTCCCGCCTCACTCACATAGCGCCTCAACTTCTTCTCGGGAGGCGATTTCCTCAGCCAGCCGGTGCACACCACGTCGTCGCCGCCGCCGCCGCTCATGTCGCCGGCAGACTGGAGCCCGCCCTTCGGCTCGCGCGGCGGACGAGGGCGCGGACGCGGGCTGCTGGGTCAGCCGGCGGCAGGTGCGCAGCTCGCGGGGGAGGGGAGGGGGGCCTCAGCCGGCGGGCGCTCGCCACGCCCACAGCCCCGCGCGGTCCCCCGAGGGCAACCCGCGCAGAGGCCAGCCATCCAGGCTTCGGACCCGACAGGCCTGGAGGCCCCGAGGAGAGGAGAGCTGCCGTCAGTCGGTGCGCCCTCAGGATTCCGGCTGTTGTTTCTCCCCTCCAAGCCGCGAGCTGCAAGGCGAGGTCGGGAAGACCTGCTGCTGGGGGCTGGCTGGTGCTGTAGGGCAAGTGGAGGGTAGAGGCCGCCCACCCTAGCTCCCGCGTCGATGCTGTCCTCCCCCACCCCCTCCCGCTAGGGTAGGGTAGGAAAGAGATCCAAGGGCTGCTCCAGTTTCCTGTCCATTCCCACAGTTTCAGGTTTCAGTAAGCCCGATTCTGGCTGAAATTGAGTGTCCTGCGTGTCTGCAAGTTAACTCTCACAGCTCTAGGCCAGAGAAGAAGGAAACGGACTTACCCGCGTGCCGGCAGGTCTTTTGCATTAATTGTTCACAGTGATTGTCTTCACTAACTTACAAATTGGGTAGGCAGTAATTATACCCATTTTACAGATAGCCTGAAGCCCCACAGCTGACTATACAGAGCAGGCTTTCTATCCAGGTGTGTTGGGAGGAGGGGAGGAGAATCATCTCACCTGTTGGTTTTTTTTTCCCCCAGAGTGGTGGTTTGATGCAATGTCTGCAGGTTAAGGGGGGGTGGGGGGCGCGGGTGTGTGTGTGTGTGAAATGAGACCTTATTGCTGGGAAGCAAAGTCCAGCTGGCTCTTTCCCAGATTGCCTCTGGAAAAACCGAATCCAGTAAAAGGAAATTGTAAGGTTTGCAGAATGGAGGAAGCAAAAATTAGTCAATGTATCTCATAGTGAATTGGAAAGCGAGGAGGTGTAGAAGAGATTGTGATTAAAATTTTTTTCCAGCGTTTCCACTCATTGACTTGCAACGAGCTCTCTCGCATATAGATATGAATATAGAGATCTCTTTCTCACTGCCTTGTGTTGTGAGTACCAGGAAGCATACACCTAAACCAGTGCTCCAGGGGGAAGGTGAAGGAAAAAGAAAACCACAACCAAAAGTTTTGGAGTTTTTTTTTTTTTTTTTTATCTCACAAAGCACCTTTATGAACAGCATTAAAAGGTTAGATTCTCCTCTGGTTTCTCTGGGAAGTTGCTTAGTAACCTACTTTATCACCAGGAGTTGTGAGCTGGAGAGACAGCATCTTGCAACGCCTCTGCATAACCTTAGTTTCTGGATAGTTCTTTTCTCTGTTTTGGTGCAGCTAAACTAGTTGTTTTAGATAATTGGACATCCTTTAGTCCTACAGGCTATGATTGGCTTGGAGAATCTTCAACTATTTCAACTGTAAAAGCCAATTCCTACCATGTGCTGAGCTTTTCTAGGCACCCTGCTAGATGACGAGACCACTCCCCTTGACCTCAGATTTCACTGACCTTCAAGTGGCCAGTGTGCTGCTGGATGGAATTTGAAGCCAGAATGCTTAGGCTGTATCTGGGACCATAATCACCCTTGACTTTTTTAATTTAGGGATTCTTAAGCCACCACTAGAATTACATCCATTTAAAACTTCTGGCTCCCAGGACCTTAAACTCTTTGTGAGGCATAAATATCAAAATACTTAGTCTGCCAAATCAATCAGGAGGCAATGACTCCCAGTCAAAAAAAACCAACCCTGACTCCGTTCACATCTGAATCATGGTGCCAAGTCTTCAGGATTACAGCCTGAGAAAGCTGCAAGGATTGGCTGCCTCTGGGGTTTGTGGAGAAAGTCAAGCAGAAATATGTCCTACTCTTTCCTAGGACAGTAGGAATATTTATCTGAGAATTATGTGATTTAAGACACAGGCTGGTAGACTCTTCAACTGTTAGTTAGGGTTGGTTTTGTTTAGCAAAGACCTGGGTTGTTATAATTTATAAGTCCATATGGAAAAAGAAGTCTGGTGTTTCATGATCAAAGACATTAAAGGTTCTTGAAATACAACAGTTACAGAGTTTGGGCTTTGGGAAGTCTTCTGAACACCCTGATCCTTCTCCAAAACTCAGACAAAGGGGCTCTGCTTAGTGCTCTGTTCTCCTGCTGTGACTTCTACCTGCCCTTTCTTATCACCGGTTGCCCAGGCAGAGCTGCACACAGGAAGCAGGACGGTTGTTGGGGTCCCTGGCTCTGTCTTCAGAGTCTCAGGACTGTGTTAGGCCTGGAAACAGCCCTTAGACAGAACGTTACTGTCTGGACCTTTAACTATGCCCTCTCCTCTCACTGTTGCACCCCCCACCCCCATCTCCCTGAAAAATAAAAATAAAAAATAAGGAAAACAAATTATGTGAATGATTTATTTACACGGAGGTGGGCGCCATCTATCGGAAATAGCTAGAGTGACACCACCCCCTAAGCCCTGCAAGAACATGCTTCACTAGTTTGTAATTTAGGCAATTTTGATTAAAGACCACTGGTATTTCTTAAGGGGAATTAATAGCCAGCCCCAAGTGTTCTTTGGGACATTAATCTCATATTTCCATTAAGTTCCCAGGAAATGACCATTTTAGGGGAGGTTGCCATGCAGAGACTAAAGACACCCACAACTTGGGGTGGGGGCAGGCACCACCTTTGCCTTGTTACCATTCTCCTCCACAAAGCCTGGGCTCTAAAGCGTGCAGTGTGGCTTTGAATGTTTGTTAGTGATGGCAGCCTGCATCCGTGCCTGTCTCAAAGCTGAGGGTTTGTGGCCAGTAGCAGGTGCCTGACTGGTGGAAGGAACCCAGGAGTGGGTTGAGAGCTGGAAAGAGCTGTCCTCAACTGCACACCAGGCTGGAGTAATTAATATCATTCTCACTAGGCCTGACGTCAGTGATTGGCCTGCTAGTGGGGTTGGATGTTTGTGTCCTAGCCCTTCTGCCTTTTCTCCCCCTCAATTTAGATGACAGGTTAATTTCAGAGCTGAGTGCTGCTTGTGAGAAAGTCAGTGTGACCAAATGAGCCATCTCAGCTGGTGACTTTCAGGATACTTACCTCTGGGGGATATTGTGTGCTTCCTGGTTGCTTTGAATCAATTCTATTACCCTCATCAAATTACCCTCTGACTTACCCAAGGCTGAGGATGGTGAGCTTGGGGTGAGATTAAAACCTAATTGAGAAAAAAAAAAGTACTGAAAGCTGATTTAAAAAAAAAAACTAATTGGGCTTCCTCTCTATGAGTTGTTTGATTAACTTCTTTGAAAAGTTTAAGGTAGTTCAGTTTTCCAATTTCACCTTTGTCAATAACCAAAACCAGCCAGGCATGGTGGTGCACGCTTTTAATCCCAGCACTCTGGGAGGCAGAAGCTGGCCGATCTCTGTGAGTTCAAAGCCAGCCTGGTGTACACAGTGAATTCCAGGAAAGCTATAGATACACTGTGAGCTCCTGTCTCAAAAAATGGAAAACAAACCAAACAACAGAACAGCGCTACTTGTTCTGTGGTTGTTAGCCTCCTAGGACATGTCATCAACAGTGGTACAAGGTAAAAATGTTACTAGAGTCATTAGCTGAAAATCTCATCCCTGGCAACCTCAGCAAGTCACCTGTCTGCACATAAAAATAAAGAGATGATTAATAGTGAAAAGACGAGAAAGGAAATTTATCCAATGCTACCAATATTGAGAAATAAAAAGCTTCAATGGCCCATGCCCCAAATCCCGAGCTCATCTTGTGGGGAGCACTGACTTGAGGCTGAGATTTAAATAGAGGGCAAGAGGTATAGATAACTGATTCTGGTCAAGGTGTGGTCCTGTCAGTCACTGACCTGTCACTGTCTTAGCTCCAATCTATCCTGGAGTCCCCTAAATTGTCAGAACTGTTTGGGATCTCTTCATAGGAAGCAAGTCCCTCCTCTGGCTAGCACAGGACAGAGGCTAGCACATCTTTCCTCCAGCATGAAAACTCTGGAGAAATTTTGTGTGTGTGTGTTAGGGAGACATATCATGGCTTTTTTTTTTTAAGAATTGTTTTTTCTTGCCATGGTGGTCAAAACAACATCACTGTTACACAGATCCTGCTGCAAACCCAGTTGTCACATTCTCCTAAAAAAAAAAAAAAAATATATATATATATATATATATATATATATATACTGAGTGTTACAAACAAGGGCAACTCCTTACCTGCTCCACAGAGACAGAGAAGTAGCTCAAGTTAGGCCTTGAATATGTGTAAAGACCTGTTTCCCTAGCGCTTACCAGTTTCTTTACTGCAAATGCTCAATCAATTATGAGTCCCTTGAGGGCAGGAGTATATCTTAATTTTTGGAGTCAGATACACAGTACATGGTCATTCTGTATTTGTTGTGAGATCAAAAGAATCCATCCTTAACAGGGGATAACAAGTAGGACTGTGGAGTACTGGAACATCCAGAATACTAAAGAAAAAGTCAGCCTACCACACACACTTGCCTAACTGGAAAGGCTGAGCAGATGCAGGGAATCCTGAAATTGTCCCCCTAAAGATGACTATAGAGATTGGAGTATAGTTTGAGGCTGTAGAGCTTGCCTAGTTAACAGCTGTAAGTCTTGGGGGGGGGGGTCAAAATCGATGGTTCCTCTGACCTTTTGATTTCTACCCTCAGGCTCCAGAGAACTCACTCTGTTAACCTTTGGTTTCCAAATTCCGGCCCTTTTTTGGATGCTTGACCTCTCCTCTCTGGGAGTAAGCACTGAATATTTCTGTTTATCCTGACACATGGCTTTACAGACAGTCCTCCAGTTCTACTACTAAGGTGTTCTACACATACAGAACAAGGAAAGCAGGAGATATCACATCTCCTGATTCAAAGTGCTTTCATCAAGCATGAACAGGAATTATTCTTTTGGGCATGATGGTTCATGATGCTTCTAGCCCCATCACTCGAAGCAAAGGGAGGAAGATCACCATGGGTTGGAGGCCTAAGCTATTCAGAAATTCAAGGCTTGGCTGCACTATGATCCACTGCCCACTCCCCAAATGAAACTCCACTTGCACCAGCACCAGAAGTTGCATTGCATACTATGTGAGTCTGTAGGTTGTAGATCTGTGCTTTGTTTTGGTAGGTAATCCAAAAGGTCTCAGATGATCACCTAACCTGATTCTGTATTTATTCCCAGGTCCCCATGATGACTGGCCCAAAGCTTATGAGGAGACATTGACTGTTTTAACTGGCTCTCTGGGAAGGAAGAGATTGCTTTAGAGTATTTGCCAGTAAATACTCATCCATCCCCCACCCCATGCACCATTTCAGCTATCAATTTAAGGTCCTTGAATACAGAGTCAAGAGATGCACATGAACACACCATTAGTATTTCCAGCACAAGGATATGTGGCATAAAACACTAACAGGCAGAGCAGTGTGATGGAAAGTCAAGAGCAAGTGAAGGTTTAGGGAGTGTGTATTCCGGTGACACTTTTTAAAATACAGGATGTCACGTACTCAAGGCTTTGACCTCTAGTTGAGGATGACCTTGACCTCCAAGCCCCTCCTGCCATTACAGATGTACGTATCATCCTATTAGAATATGACATTTGTTATTAAAATGATTTAACTGCAGACTTATATGATTCAGTGTTTTGAGACATAATTTCTTTAAAAAAATTTCATTTTGAGACAGGGTCTTGAACTACTGACTTGAATTGAAGGATATTTGCCTGCCTCTGATACCTGAGTGCTGGAATTAAAAGCATTCTGACCACTTTGTATGTTTTCAAGGAACATTCACTTTAGTACTTTTTGGAATTTTTTTTAACAGACATACTATATTCCACTAAGTGGATATACCGCATTTTACTTACCTGTTCATATTTTAGTTGTTTGTATTTTTAGGCTGTTATGAAAGCTGTGATGAACATGTATTTCAAGCTTTAAAAAGTTGTTTTT
>CAJQZJ010036787.1:0-22149 GCA_907164525.1 Lophiomys imhausi
CTAGGACAATGCGGATTGTGCCGCAACTAAAAGAGTGCTGTCCCACAGGCCTGAGCCCCGCTTCTGCTGCCCAACTAGGTAAGGCATTTGAGAAGCTGCTACCTTCCCCTATTTCTCCACATGTGGAATAGCAAGCACATGCATGTCATAGATGTCACACTACAGGTACTCTCTGTGCTTCTTTGGGCGTGGATTTTGTTTCTCAAACACACATGCCTCTTACGATGTGTTTGATATGAGGCAACCTGCAATCAGGTCTTGTGAGGGCCCAGAGGGGGAAAAGCAGACTCATGTAGTCACCTCACTTTGCAGTCATTTCAAGAGAGAGGTCACAGTGATGTTGACTACCCAGTAAAACAAAAAATTTGTATGACATATGGGAATTGACAGGTGATTTTGAAATGTCCAGCACTTAGTGATTCTAATATGAATGTTACACTTGTAGCAATAATTAAATTATTAACCTGTATATTATTGTTAATAGGTCAGTGGTTGTTAATCCTTAACCTGTCATTATAAATAAGCACACAGACACCTACCTGATGGATTTTAACAAACCTTGCCTGAGAGATCTTGGCCCATCTAAGTTAGCTCATTCTATTCCCCAAATATGACCCCATATATACATACATCCCCTGGGCTGTTATTCTCCAAGCTGTCTTCCTCCTCCTGCCTCCTGGCTTCTTTCTCTTCTACTGGAGGCTTCTTCTACCCATGGACCTCTCTTCAGAAGCCCAAGCACCTTAGTCCCACCTACCTCTGTCTTTGCCCAATCTCAGGCCTCAGAATTTATTTAACCAATCAGAGACAATGATTCACAAGAAAGGTAACATAGCCTCACTTAGTATACAGCAAGCAGGCTTCTGGGAACAGGTTAACTAACATTTAGAATGAATAACATCATCCCATCACATAGTAGACAATAAACATCCCTTGTTATGAAGACCTACAGGTTCAGATTGTACTTAAAAAAACAAAATGAACAGCTTTAGAAATGGAGGCAACTTGTATACCATATCACAGCAGAGATTCTTCAAAATAACATCAAACTGTGGGTTATTTAAAAATATTGTCATGGCGGTTTTCTTTCAAAAAAACTACTCTCCCTCTTTGAGTGTTCACTTTTGCTCTCCGTTCCTTCCTTTGTCTCCTCTCTTAAGTCTTTCTTTAGGGTGTGGTGGGGGTTAGGAATGCCTCCTTTCACTTTACTTAATGGAACCTCTTTATGTAATGTGAAATTTTCACAAAGCCAAAATAATAGGCGACTGAAAGTTATTGTACTGTCTCCTTTACTCAGTATCCAAAGGCAATATTCACTCTGCTGCTGCACTTCTCTTTTCTTTTAGGAATTCAAGTGGCTCAGGAATGCTGTTCATTCTTCATGGGGCAGACAGACACACAAGAATCTGTCAAAGATACTGGAAAATGCTTCAAAAAAGAGCTTTGGGGCTTTATAGAGCATGAACTTTTCACAGTACAGTCTCCTGGAACAGCACCAACTTCTTCCTGTTTGCTTTCATTTGTGTGTGTTCCTCCACAGGTATCTAAGTTCAGTCACATATAGGTAACATACTAAATTCTTGTCCTTGTGAGCAAGTCAGGATTTCTGATATCAGTAGTGTGAGAAAAACAATAAAATGAGTTGTTTCAGATACCAAAAGAAGACCCGGCAAAGAAAGGCAAATGCAGAGTAGGTAAGACCCAAACAGAAAGTGAGCCATAACTGGGGAGGAGACAAGAAATGAATGGTTCTTTAACAGCAAAACACATGTGGGTATCTACAGAACAGGAAGTCCAGCTAGACCATAGTGAATGGAGACAGGACAGGAGGGTACAGAGTACACAGGGTCTACACCTCCTCTTGGGCACAAAGAATAGCTTGACTACTCCTAGGAATGGAGACATGCCTTTTTACCTTATTCCATGTCTTAACCCAGGCAATGGTGGGTTTCTGTGCCTTTGTCTTTAGTGTTGCTTATTATAATACGTATATTGTTTCTTAGCTGGGATATTGCCAAAATGTCAGTCAGTTTGGGGATTATGATTGAGGTACGTGCGTGCGTGCGTGTGTGTATGTGTGTGTTTGATTTGATCAGAACTGCCTAGAACTAATATAAAGTGAAAGCACAAGGTTCCATATTAAATGACTACTAAAAAATTCTGAATTGCTCTGCTTGGCCTCAAACTAACTCTAGAAATCTGTTCTAATCTTCTGGCTCATTCCGTCTTTACCTGTGTTTAGCTTGTTCTCTCTGTTTCCTATCTCTGTAAAACTGTCCTCTGTGAAACTGCGTCTGAATTGGAGAGGAGTTTGAGACAGAACAGGTGATTTGATCTAGCCAGCCAGAGTCCAGAAAGAACTAGAAAGGGTGAGTTTATTCAGCCATAAGTCTCAGAGGCTGAAAACATTCTAGGCCTACATTAGATTGTACAGAGGCTAGAAACTTCAAGGACTAGGCCTAGGTTAGCAGATGGGGCAGTAAGCCTTCAAGATGACAGAAACAAACAGAGGATCAAATCAAGTGCAAGGACAACCTTTGAAAATAGTGGGACATTTTAGGAGCAGTGTCCTGTAGGATTGGACAAGCCACATATCCACAAAGATGTCTTTTCTATGATAACTATTATTTGAATGAAGGGCATGTATTAATGGATGCTTTCTTTTCATTTTATCACATCTGTCACTTATACAAACTCATTAAAGACCATTTACAAGGATCAGTCCATCAAAAAGGCACAAAAACAGCTATCAGGAAATAAGAAAGAAGGGTTCCAAGAGATTCGGACGTAAGTTTATGGCATCGCTACACACTAATTGGGATACAGAGATTATCTGGCCTGCTTCCAACTAAATTACAACTCATTTTTCTTACTATTTATATAACTATATATTCTTTCATACTGTGTACACAATTATTATAATAAATAGCTCCAAAATAAACAGCTGCTAATACTATTAAAATAATTGCTAGGTATGTCATATTGCTGGGTGAATTCAGGGACTTTGTTAGGCAAACAAACTGCTAGGAAAAACAGATCAGTGGCTACCACATTTAGCCTAAAGCTCCAATTACATGCTTTAAAAACATTGAAAAATATGAACCAGGCATGATAACACACACCTTAATCCAGCCCTAGTTGGGTGGATAGCAGAGGCAGGCAGATCTCTGAGTTTGAGGCCAGCCTAGTCCCAGGACAACCAGGACTACACAGAGAAATCCTGTCTGGAAAAACCAAAGAATAGAAGGATTAGATAGCTAGATGGATAGATGGATTAATTTTAATTCAGAACATGGCTACTCTCGCTGGAATACAACACCTCTTTAATCCCAGGAGACAAAGGAAAGCAGATCTCTGAGTTCAAGGCCAGTCTGGTTTAGAGCAAGTTTCAGGTAAAGAAAAGCTTAGGTCCAGACATGGTGGTACACACCTTTAATCCCAGCACTCGGGAGACAAAGACATGCAGATCTCTGAGTTCTGGTCAGTTTAGATGAGTCAGTGAATTGACAGGCAGGATAGTGGAGCTGAGTTCGCGGCACTTCAGTCCATGGAATTCAGTGGCAGTTTCACAGAGGAGAGTTTTACAGAGATAGGTAGCAGAGAGAACAAGCTAAACACAGGTAAAGACAGAAGAGCCAAAAGATTAGAACAGATTTCTAGAGTTAGTTTGAGGTCAAGCAGAGCAATTCAGTCAGAGGCGGAGAGAAACCAGACGGAATCAGTCAGTTTGGAGAGGAGTTTGAGCCAGAACAGGTGATTTGATCTAGCCAGCCAGAGTCCAGAAAGAACTAGAAAGCGTGAGTTTATTCAGCTGTAAGTCTCAGAGGCTGAAAACATTCTAGGCCTAGATTAGATTGAACTGAACGGAGGCTAGAAACTTCCAGGACTAGGCCTAGGTTAGCAGATGGAGGCAGTAAGCCTCCAAGATGACAATTAAATCAGGTAAATAAAAACTACTTTTACCAAACAAAACAAAACAAACTTTAAAACTATATCTTCATTATCTTTAAGTCTTCAGAAAGCCACCAAACATTCATGGACTGGTCCTAGGCCCAATACACATATGAAGTTGATGGGCTGATGGGTCTTCAAGTGGATCCCCTAACAATTGAAGCAGGGACTATCTCTGATTTGGAGGAAGTTGCCTCCCTTTGGATCCCATTTTCCTAGCCTTGTCTTGCCTCAGTGGAAGAGGAGGCACTCAATCCTTATGCAGTTTGATATTCTAGTGAGTTGGTACTAGGGGCGGGGAGGAGTATGGGGGAAGTGGATGGGAGGGTGCGACTCAGAGGAGGGAGAGGAATGGTGACTGGAATGTAAAATAAACAAATTAATCTTTTAAAACAGTAAAAAAAAAGTCTTCAGAAAACCAATGACTGAGCTAGAACACATGTGAATATCAAAGGGTTTATACAACTATTTGTTTTACCTTATAAATATAAAAGTTGACATGATCATAGCTTACTAGAAGGTGCTTACCATATTTAACTATTTTCTGCTGAACAATGGCATTGGACCTTAAGTGTCAGATGTACTTCTGACAGAATAGGGTTAGACTAGCCCCAGGAGTTCACATTCCATCCATGGTGAAACTCTACTCAGCATTAATTACCAGTAATTTATGCAATATCACAAACATACCCAGACTCACCAAAGTTCTATCCCATGCTTTGAATTCATTCAAAGCTTTAGAGAAAAAAAAATACATTGCAGCCTTTCCTAATATTATAGTCTTCTTTTAGCTGTACAAGTCAATCTCATATCATAATGTAAGGTCCCTGACCTCAGGTGTCCACACTGTTTTCTGGCTTCAATCTATATTCAGCTCTAATTTGTTCTCACTCAGAAATCATTTTAACATGTGCTACCTCATAAAGTACCTTAGAACAGTGATGATTTTAATCAAGGTAGAAGAAACTTTTCCCAATATTGAAAAGGAAATGGTTGTGTTTTGTTGTTACCATTGTCCATTGCAAAGCTGCTTTCTACAAAGGGTGTAGAAAAATACCAAGAAGCATGGAGTCACAAACATTTTAAGCTTAAGAACCAGTTCTTACACTACTCAGGTGAATATGCTTAAACAAGTTACTTTTCTGAGGCTGTTTTTTCTTCATCTGTAAAACGGGAAGATTGGCCGAATGAGGGCTGAGCTTTAGAGAGGATAGGAGAAGGAACTATGTTTCCAGAATGAAACTCTTAAGTTGCCTTTCTTCCTCCAGATCTTCAAAACTTCCTGAGGCCAAAGTCCTTTCTTTTGACTCTGCCTCTTCGCTTTTGTCCTGCTGAGCTTTAAGATGGTACACAAAATGGAGCATATTCTTTGGGTTAACATACCAGGCACAAGAGAGCTCACATGTTTGGGGCCAAGTTCTCAGCTATGAAGATTTGCTCATGTACTGGGGGAACAAACAGGTAACTATATATATTCAAGACAATAGTAGACATATTTCTTATGTTCCATACATAAACACAACTGTAACTCTATACATACAAACTGTCTAGTTCTATGTTGTAGTCTGGAAGTAATGACTACTTCTGGTTCCCAGGCTTCATTTCTAAATATCACTCTCCAGTAAAGGAAGCCAAAGTCCTGTAGTAATGGTAAAAGTAAAGAATTACCTTTGCCATGTTCCTGTTGCATTTTTCCTGCTCTAACTTGGGCCAGGTATGTATGGAGGTATACATCTGAAATTGCAGCACTGGAGGCTGATGCAGGAGTTTGTGGCCAGCCTGGGATTCTTTGGCAGACTAAAAACAAACAAACCCCTGAAGATACATCTCAGTAAAGAGATTAAAAACCTCAGTCATGAAGCAAGTTGACACTATGTGACTCCTAAGGAAATTCCATGAGACAACCACATCACTTCTGTTGTTTCTGACAGAGGTTCATAAACTACAAGAAAGCACCACACACAAAAATAATACAAACACATACTGGGGACACTATACAAATTAAGCAGCCAGTAATTAAGAATATCAAGGCCATGTAGAAAGGCTAAAGAACTACTTCAAACTAGTGAAAACTAAAGTGGCAGGACAATTAAAAAACAAGGGGCCATCTTGGATTGGATTCTGGACTTGGAAATAATCTGGCACAAGTGGTATTACGTTAAGCAGAGTTCATGGACACCATAATGTGAAGTTTTGAAGGGACATGTTCCCTAAAACCCTCATGTTAAGACTCTGGCTCCAGTGTACTTTTATCCAGATTAAAGAGTTATTAAGGTTAAATGAGATCACAATGGTAGAGCAACTGATCGACCAGATGGGGTTAGTGTGCCTATAAGAAAGACATCACAAGCCTTGCTGACTCCTCCCAGGCATGCTAGGACACAAATCTACTACAAGTGAGGGAGAACCCTCATAAGAAAACGTATTAGCTAGCACCTTGATCTTGGTTTTCCAGCCTCCAGAAACATAATACATTTCTTGAGTAACCTAGTCTGAAGTGTTTGTTATGGTGGCCCAAGACTGGATTGATGTTAAATGCATGACTTGGATGGCTGTGTTGTGTCCTTGTCATCAATATTCATGTAAGAATTCAGTTTCCAGTTCCAAAATATTGTATGTCTGCTCTCTTCTCAAATGGAACAAAGATCTTTAAGATTAGGGAAACTTGGTGAAGGATAAGTAGGAAATTTATTATTTCTGCAACATTTATATAACTTTTAAATTATTTCAAAGTAAGAATTGGAGACGGAAATATTTTAATTATCATCCAGAAACATTTTTTGTAAACATGAAAGTCATTTTATGTCATTATACAGAAACTGGATCGATTTCTATTTTATTTTATTAAAAGAGAAATCTAGAAAGACCTATATCAATTTATTGTTATCAAAATGGCTGTACCTCAGAAATTTACTTTCAGTTAATAAAAGTATTCATGACTGCAACTCAATTATTGGCATATTTATATAGCTGCTTTGAATAATATGTAGAAAAAATACCTGGAAGGGAAAAATGTTAAAGGAAATATATTGTTGGCTTCAAGTACACTGAATGTCAGCATAGAATTTAAAAAAAATTACAAGTATATTGTCTGCATGTATATGTGTGCACTATGTATGTGCAGTGTCTGAAGAGGCTAGAAAAGGGTATAGGATCCCCAGGAACTAGAGTCAGAGACAGTTTTGAGACCCTAGGTGAATGCTGGAAACTGAACCCACATCCTCTGCAAGAAGAGCAAATGCTCTTAATCTCTGAACCACCTCTCCAGCCCCCAGGATGGAATTTGAGTCTATGCTTCAGGAAAATAAAATGAGAGATCTTATCCTGAAATTTTTTTAATCTGGTATAAGAATCAAGGTACATACAGAGAGAAAGGGTGACCAAACACTGTCGTAACTAAATGGAAGAAAATTAGTAGAGTTAGAATTTTGCAACTCGTGTGACAATGTACTAAAGTGATGTACTAGACAATGGCTAGAATCAGAAAAGAATTGAAATTTATTGGCACTGCAATGTAGTGGCTTTGTGGCCACTAATCAGCTACTGACTCAAGGTCAGCGTCTCCACTTAGATTCCTTCTAAGGTGTTTCCTCACTTCTGCTCCCACCCTTGCCCCTTTTATTCTCACCATGTGACTAACACCTTTCTCTTCCTTCAGTGTGAGTACAATCAGATCAAATCACTCCTGTGTTCCTAACACTAAGCTACCCTTAGACATGGCTTAAATGGCTTTGTAGTATCAGGTCTCTGTATACTTGCTGCAACCCCAATTCCTTCCACTGTCAACTCCGCTCCTTATGCAAGGTTCACACTGACTCTGTTTCTTGTTTGTTCATTGTTGTTCTTTAATCCTATCCAACTTATTCCTGCCTTTGGACTTCTGTATGCCTTGAGACTGTTGCTTCCTGGTAGCTCTTTTTCACAGTTCAGGAGCAGGCTCAAATGTCACCTCTAGGAAGACCTTCCATTACCTGTTACAGAGACAGAGCTTCAGTATTCCCCTTCCTTGTCACCATCAATTACCATATGCCATCAGCTATTTTCATAACAGACACTGTTATTTGAATTCCCCTTATTTAGAAGATTATTTTCTGAGTCCTTGAGTAGAGACTGCAATCAATAACAAGAGTGATTGTGCCTGACTTTTTTATTTTTAAATGATGCTCCAGGAAATTAAAAAGCATATAGTTCAGTAAGAGTGCAAGGAGTAAGTATTGACTGGCTTACAATTCTTCAGGCTTGCAGTTTTCTACTCCACAAAGTGGGGATAATTAGACACACTCCAGCCATTTTGAAATAAGGTCTAACTTTACAGAGGTGGAAATGAGAGAGGACATAGGCAATTGATGGCTTCTGGAAAAGGGAAAGTCAGTTTTCTTTAATGGTGTGACCCCTGGTACATCAATCACACTCAAAAGCCCGCACATCAAAGAGTAGTTGGCCGTCAGATTGAGCTCAATGATTTGGAGGTTGGGGGGGGTGAGTGGAGAGGAAGGTGAGGGTAGAGCTGGGACGGATCTGGAGTGGGGGATGAATGCAGAGTAAAATATCCTCAAAGAATAAAAACATTCTTTTGAAAAAGAAGTAAGACCTACTTTTTATAAAATTTCTTACTGCGCCTCAAGCAATGGGAAAATCACTTTCTACTCTTATCCTCATAAACCACTATGATTCCCAATCACGAAACAAGGCCACAAAGTTATAATAAAATAAAACTTATATGTAAGGACAAGAGCACAGTAAATTTATTAATGCTTAACCTCAGATTTTACTCTGAAAAGCTACTATTTAGTAGTGGTCCTTGTTTGTCCTATTAGAGAACTGAAGAAAGCCATTGCATATTTCTCCAGGGGTCTCTGCCTGCATGATGCACATCCTTATTCCTTCAGTCCCCTCCTTTAAAGGCCCTCATATCCTGGCCCCTCTGTTCTCAACAAACTTCAGTTTGCCAGAGACTCTCTGACCTGATGTTTTTGCGGGGTAAATAGCAAAGGGATTATCAGCGCAGTGGAGGACGGCTGCCCACGGGCTGGGAAGATGAAGAAGTCAAGAGTTTTGGAGTGGGATGCAGTTCGCACAGTTAAGTGTTCCTGAAAGAGGGAAGTTTGCCTGAGCTCAGGTCAGAGCCAGTAAGCAATGGGGATGGTGAACGCCAAGTGGAAGGCAGGCGGGAGAGCTGCCGCTGGGAGCCGCTAGGTCTAGACAAAGGCTGGAGGAGTTTGGAAAGATTGGGCACAATCCCCAAGTGAGGAGCTTGCACACAGAAGACCCAAATGCATTCTCCTCAAAGCAAATTAAAGAAGTACCGAAGGGAAACAAAGTGCGAGGCACAGCCACCTCACAAAAACGCGAACTTACCCTCTTCTGGCCACCCGGCCTCCGTAGTCCGACTGCTACCTGAGGAATCTGGTAGTCATGGCTGCGGCGGGGCTTAACCCGGGTACCGCGAGACACGGGAAGTCTCGCGAGATCTCGCTTTGCGACCTTGGAGGGCGGGCGTTCTTTTCGGGGGGGTCATGGGAGGGCTTTGGTGTCCGGGATGGAGGTTCGTGGCTCTGTGGGGCCGGCCCTGGGGCCGTCCTGGGTGGTCGTGCTGGACTGTGGAGAACGCAGAGCCGGTTCTTAGGGCTGGGTGGCATGGGCTCGGAGGTGCGGAGCGAGGACCGAGGCGGCTCGGGACTTGGAGGCGCCCGAGCGGGGCCCGGGGTCCTGCCGCGCAGCCTCCTCGGCGGCCAAGGAGCAGCAACCCTTTCCAGCGCGCGCAGGAGGACGAGTGGCGGCGGCGGAACAAGACCGTGCTCACGTACGTGGCCGCGGCTGCCGTGGGCATGTTGGGGGCCTCGTACGCCGCGGTGCCTCTCTATCGGCTCTACTGCCAGGTAGGGAGAGACGAGGTGCCGGACTGACCCCACCTGCGCCATCACCCTGCGGGGCCGCGGTAGAGGGGGAGGCCAAGGTCGCCCGTCGGGGGTCGACTGGTAACAGAATGACTGGTGGACCCGGACAGACGTGTTCAAGGTCACCAAGAAAAAGAAAAAAGACCTGCATGGGGAAGCAGGTTCCGGTTGTAATGGAGCTCGTACCACGCCTCAGGAGGAATGAGCTTTACCCCACAGCGCAAAAGGTTCTCCATACAGCCATTCCGTGAAAGAACAAGGATAGGGTGGGTATTCCTGGCATTTAGTGAGTGGAGGTTAGAGAGGCTGTCACATACAGGTTCAGAGGGCACCCCGCCCCGCCCCCCAAGAAAGAATTGTCCAACCTAAAATGCCAGTACCACAGTGGCATAAGGAACGACAGAAATGAAAGTAATTGATGCTCCTACGTGTATGTTCACATGCTTCCGTCAGGCTGGGCTAGCATCTGTCTATGCTAAAAAAAAAAAAAAAAAAAGGTAACCTCAAATCAAGTTGAATGTTAAACACTGGTATTTCCAAAAGAATGTCCTGTTTCTTGTGGAGCCACCAAGTTTTAGAGCTGGAAATAAGGAAGTAAATACAGGAAGCTGCGTAACGGCCCCATTTTATGAACAAATTAAAATGTAACTCAAGGAAACTATAATTGACTCGGTTAGTAATAGATCTAGACTTGAGCCCAGGACATCATTTTAGTGCCGTTTTCTACCTCTTTTGTCTATTTTAGTTTAGGGACAGAACTTGAGAAACTTTAATAGCATTATGTCCCAAGAATATATAAAGGAATTGATACACTTAAATTGCTTTTTATTCCACTGACTTGAATTCTTTGGGAAAAAATACTTCATCGTAAAACTCTGTATCTTAAGCAGAATCATATTAAATAAGGTCAAACACTTGCCCTCTGATTTATCTTTTAGGATAAAGGTATAATTTGACAATGTTGAGACAAATCGAATGAAGCTAAGTAACTTGTGTAACAACATACACATAATAAAATATTAAGAGGGTAGTTTTTTAGGGTCTTACCTTAGCCTCGAATTTGGCTTTTTGTTTTTCTAGTATAGGAAAGGTAAATTATCTGGAAATCAGAATTCTGGTAACCCACAATGCCTTGGAAATAACACCACCCTCACACCGATAAGGAAATAATGGCAATGAAGAAACAGCAGACATGAGTTACTCTTTTGGTACTTTATGGTAGTTGGCTGGGTAGCCAAAATAATATCAGGTAAGTGGTGATGAAGGATAAAAGAACTGTGTATATGCAGAGAATTACAGATAAAGGGCAGAAAAACATTAGCTCACCAACATGGGAAAACATTTCTGATGCCCTAGGAAAGCAGAATATAAAAATAAAGCTATGAACTATAGAAGCCAGGGTACAGAAAAGGATACACAAGAACATGGAAAAATTAGATATTTCTGTATTTTAATTGAAATGATCAGTTTTAGGTAAACTTTTCTTTTTTTAAATTTTCTGTAAAATATTCTGAAGGGAACTGTGTTTAATGAAAGTTAGACTTATCATTGCTCTACTCTCAATGATAATAGTTTGTCTTCAAAATATAATTTTTAAAATGACTGCTGAAGAAATAGGAATTACTTTTATAAATACAGACAAGTCACTGACACAGTTATGTTGCTTAACGTATCCAGTGTCTTGTTCTAGACTACTGGACTTGGAGGATCAGCAGTGGCTGGGCACTCATCAGACCAGATTGAAAACATAGTGCCCATTAAAGATCGAATCATTAAGGTCACCTTCAATGCCGATGTTCATGCCAGTCTCCAGTGGAACTTCAGACCTCAGCAAACAGAGATATATGTAAGTGACTAATGGGTTCATCCCTTAAACTATGCCACCTGCCTAAGCTCATTTCAAGATGCTAGTACACCCCATGAATTTACACTTGATAATATTTGTGGAATTTTATTCACAAAAAGGAATTATTGAATTATTAGTGTTTTGAAATGTCTACTTTCTAATAGTACCTTACATTTAAATATGTCTATAACCTTTGGGGGTTTTGTTACAATCTCAATGTAACCCAGCCTGGCCTCAAACTCGTGGTCCTGCCTCAACTTAGCCTTGCTTGCTATTTTTCTTTTTTTCTCAATACATTAAAATAAAAGTTTTGTTTGTTTAAATAAAAGTTTTTTTCAGTCAGTTTTACTCTGGTTATAAATTTATTGTAATCAGATTTAAGGTCAGTTTAACATTGATATCCCTTAAAAATATTCAACTATGATATTAAGATCTAAGTGAATTAGGGGGTCTAGAGCCAAGTACTATATATGGTGCTGGCTATATTCTGACTTACCAACTTGGAACAATGCCATGTGAGTAAAAGATGACTGAGTCCTTTGGTTGTTAATGTTGAGTTTATAGCAGTACCTAGTCATATTATTTAGCTTTCTGACTTTTACTCTGGTATGGATGATGATAGGAAAAATGTGGAGAATCATTGGTAATTCTAAAAAGTAATTTACTGGTTTATTGGAAGTATTTCTTTCCCTTGAAAAGAAAAATATGTAATTTTAAAATCGTGAAGTAATTATTTCAATAGTAACACTAGTAATTGTACTCCCATATTATTATATCCAAAATACTTTTAAATTTTTACTAGTTGAAGTCCTGGGAGGATTTGAGGTGAGGTTTGTGTGTCAAGTTCAGATTACCCATTAAAGCCTTAATTACTATTAGTAACAGACCTTATAAATCATAGTGTCTGTCCTGTTTCGTAAACATCACCCAATCTTCATTAAGGATCTTCTAGGTTATGGTTTTGCATAGTGGTTCAAATTGCATGGCAGTAAACAGGGTGATGGGGAATTGGTACAGGTGACAGAATGTCCAATGGAAATTTTAAAATTTTTTCTAGCTTTGATTGCTAGGTTTTATTTTTTGTTGTTTTTTAATTTCTCAAATTATTAACTCCTTTTAATGGATTTTGTTCAATCAGTTTTACTCTGATTGTAAATTTAAGTTATTTGGAATTCAGGTAAGTTTAACATTGGCATCCTTTAAAAAATTTGACAATCATGACATTCAGGTTTAACTGTTGTAAAGTAGTTGGTCTTGAGCTGTGGTTTGACTGTCCTGTCCTTGGACACATAACTAACTTGTAGATTATTGCTTGAAGAAGTCAGACATCCAATAGGGACATTCATAGCTATAATTTTTTATTGACAGGAAGGAAGAATGACATTAGAGTTTATGTGTGTTTATTAAAACAGGTGGTACCAGGAGAGACTGCACTGGCGTTTTATAAAGCTAAGAATCCTACTGACAAACCAGTAATTGGAATTTCTACATATAATGTTGTACCATTTGAAGCTGGACAATATTTCAATAAAATACAGGTAAACTGAATGTAAACTTTATAATGAAGGGATGAGGAACTGCCCAATATGAATTAAATGCTTTTAATTTCTAAATGCCTAAGTGTTGTGGTGGTTCATGCCTGTAATCCTGGTACTCAGGAGGCTGTAAGATGGGAGCAGGGGCATGAGGTGGAGGCCAGCCCAGGTAGGTAATGGATTCCAGGCCAACCTAGGCTACAGTATGAGATGCTGCTTCAGAAAAACAAAAAAAAAAACCTAAATCCATACTTATTTCATTTAAATATAAAGCCATTTTTTAAAGAAATTATTTATTTTATGTATGAGTGCTCCATCTGCATGTTCAGATGCAGCCAGAAGAGGGTGTCAGATCACATTGTGGATGGTTATCAGCCACCATGTGGTGCTGGGAATTGAACTCAGGACCTCTGGAAGAACAGTCAGTGCTCTTAACCACTGAGCCATCTCTCCAGCCCCCATAAAGTCATTTCTTAATCTTTGCTCACACCATCTAGCTGGTGTTTACTCCCTTTGTTTTGAGACAGGATCTTTGTAATCCTGGCTGACTTGGAACTCTATGTACACCAAGGCAGACTGAACTCAGAGACCCATCTGCCTCTGCCCTCCATGTGGGGTCAAAGGGCTGCACTGCTATACTTGGCCACTGTATGTTTCCAGGGTTATTACTAAGTTGCTTCCGAACCTTTAAAGCAAAACTGAGTCTTTGATGAAGAGATGCTGCTATTCTATAATGGTACTTAAGGGCAAGAAATGAATATTACTTTGTTTTAAGTAATAGAGAGGACTATTATTCACCAGGTATTTTTCTATAATTTGTAGTGCTTCTGTTTTGAAGAACAAAGGCTTAATCCACAAGAAGAAGTAGATATGCCAGTGTTTTTCTACATTGATCCTGAATTTGCAGAAGATCCAAGAATGGTGAATGTCGATCTCATCACTCTTTCTTACACTTTTTTTGAAGCAAAGGAAGGGTACAAGTTGCCAGTTCCAGGCTATAATTGAAGTAGCTTCCAAGACCTGCTTCAGATTTGTGATTTTTGGAAAATCATGTATTGTACTTTCTCAGAAGAGAAATATTCTACAGTAATGTATATTGAAACCTTGCATTTTAAATGGTTTTACCTTTCTTCCCAACAATTTCATTTCTCTCCGTTAAGACTGAGAGAACATATGAAAAGATATTGATCCCATATGATGGTGCTTAAGGGCAGGAAACAAACATTGCTGTTCTAAGTAATAGAGTATGAATGCTGTTCACTAAGCCTGTGAAGAAAAATGACTGCCCAATGTACCATTTACAAGTGTGACTATTAAAAACTGCATTAGGGGCCAGGGACATGGATCAGTGGGTTAAAGTGTTTGCCACATGGGCCTTGCAGCTGAGTTCCGGTTCCTGGAACCAGACTGAAAAGAGTACATGTGGTAGCTCACATCTGTAATCCCACAGTTCTTTTAGTGAGATGGGAAGCTTAGCTAGGAGAGTGGCCTTGCCTTTATATGCATGCACTGGCTGCCCACACACGTACACAAACTGCTGTAATAGTTTATCATAATTCTATAGTTACTTTCCATAGTATTAGCTCTTACACTTGTAACAATGTATCTCAAAACCTAGGAAATGTGCAGAAAAAGAAAATATGCACAAACATTTTAGTTCAAGGCTGGAACTTATTACCAAGCAAGGTGGCTGCTATTTTCCTTCAGTATAAACTGACATTATCTAAATTTTTTGTATTGATTTATTTTGTATGTAGGGAAGATGAATGGCACCCATGCTGCAGCACACAATGCAGTAGTGGGTGGATATGGTGTGGAAGACAGTTTCCTTTTACCATGAGGGTCTTAGGAATCAAACTGAGGTTGTCAGACATAGTAGCAAATGCCTTTCACTGCTCAGTTGTCTTTGGCTGAACCAAGAGTTTTAAAAACTCAGAGTGGAAGAGGAGTCACAAAGGTCTATCAGCTTAGTCCAAGTCTCCATTCTTAATTCAAGCATGGCTTTTTGTGTTAAGAGTGAGGGCTGTTTTATTCAGGGTACTGAGTAGATAATGGCTTGGAAATTATGGTGGTATGATCTAACAGAAGAATACACCTGCTAGTCTATGCCAGCTAGCATTTACTGCCATAATTCCAAGTTCATTAATGTTATCATGTAGGGATGAGATTGTGGAGACTTACATAAAAGCTCTTTGAGGTAAAAAACAATACAAACTCTGACAAATTAATAGTAGCTTAATTTTAATAGAATGATGCACAGTTCTGCTTCCCAGTAGTCTTTGTTTTTAATCAAAATGTAAATTATAATAAAAGGCAAGAATGTTTGACATCATAAAGAACTATATGTAAAGGCCACCCGATGTAGTGGCCTGCTCAGGCACTTGAAACAAACAAGTCATCAAGTCTTTAAAGCAGTTCTAAACCAAAACGTTATTTTTAAACAAGTGCAAACTGACTTCTACATTCAGTTAAATGAAGGCACTCATTTTCTTCTTTACTTCCTGCCCACATTTGTTCACAATGTTTTATAGCAGGATGATCTTCAAGTACCCTTATCATGGATCTGTCATGATTTGTATTGGTAGGAATGCCTGCATGACATCAGAGTCTACATTTTAGCCAGTTGGCCTAGTACCAGGCAGTTTTCCTTCTGCTAGTTGTAATTGTTACAACCAGGTTCTCCCTAAGCCAGAACAATTGTCAGGATAGCAGTGTTAGCCCAAGAAGTGTAATGTGTTGAAGCTTCCAGCAAGGAAGTAGTCAGCTGTGGCTTTCCCTGTTGGCAGGTCAGTTGATCAGGGACTTCTTTAGAGAACTGGTACTCTCTGGTGCTCAGATCATCCATCTGAAACAGCAAAGACACTGGCCCATCTCCTACACTCCCTGAAAGACTAGAAGAGCTCACAGTTAGGCAGAGGGAAGGTTGGAATACACTTCCTCCATGGTTGCAGATGTGAAGAGAATAAAAAGGGAACAAGCAGGTCAGTAGAGACCAGGCATCCAATGGTGTATACATAGGATAACTGGTACAGGAGCACTAATGATTCAGCTGGCAGGAATGGACTGCACATCAAAGCTAGAAGAGGTGGATTAAAATGACAAGGGATTTCTAATGATCACACGGGGTTTTTTTTTTGTTTTGTTTTCAAAGTCTTTTTTTTGAGATTTTATTTATTTAATATGTATAAAGTGTTCTGTCTGCATGTATGCCTGCAGGACAGAAGAGGGCACCAGATTCCATTATAGATGGTTGTGAGCCACCATGTGAGTGCTGGGAATTGAACTCAGGACCTCTGGAAGAGCATTCAGTGCTCTTAACCTCTAAGCCATCTCTCCAGCCCAATCATATATTTTTATTAGCATTAATACTTACATACCCCAAAACAACTTTTGAATTTCCGTGCCTCATTTGTAGATGATAAGATCACAGGAAATTATACTTCATTAGTGAATAAGATCACAAGAAATTATACTTCATTAGTGAGTCCTGGCTATCACTAAATAATTCCAGAGGTACTTGGTATTGTACTAAAATAAGTGTCAAACTTATATGGTTCTTCTAGAGTTCAATACAAAATGTGATAATTGCACTGAAATTCTATGGAAGTTAAGTTAGCATAAGCTGGTATCTTACCTCAGCAGTCACTATGACTTTGAGCTCCTTTGTGGTGGTAAGCATCAATTTCTTCATAAACTCTTCTGAAAAAAAGCCACCAAGGCAGAAGAATTAGACATCAGTTTCAAAGTACTGTATCACCACCACCAGAACTAAAATACAGGCTGGTCAGGCACTGTAAGTGAATAAAACAAAGATCTTTATCCTTGAGCTTATTCTAACATAAAACATCTAATGTTAGTGTTCTTTCCAATGCCTGTTAAAAGCCAATTCAGTTTTACTTTGATTTAAAGGAAAACTATGGCTCAAATTTGGGCAGTTCATTTGTTTTTTTTTTTTTTTTACTTAATAGCTCTGAGTTCAAATATTTAAAAATTGTTTAATAGTCTGCTTTATTTAACATTGTATTAGAGTCTACACTTGGGAGAAATTTTTAGCTTGTATTGGTCATCTTTGTACCTTTAATGAATTATAATTTTTAATAATTTCCCTTAGTTTTTATTTCTATCTTCATAGCTCGAAAAGTATCTGTACCTAAAGATGGCATTCATATATAGAATGATAGCAAAACAGATCTGGGGAAATTTCCAAAGTAACAGCACTATGAAACAAACCAAAGTGACCAACTTCATAAATTTTACAATATTTTAAAAATTCTAGGCTTATTTTCTATAAAGTAATTTTACCTTTTACCTTCCTTAAATCACTAGTCTTAGTATCTGTCAGGAGGAAACATTGTGTCTTACTAAGTTACCCATCTTAATATGGAGACTTCACTATCCTTCCTCAATCCCTCCAGTTTATTTTCCTGGGCACTGCCCTTCAGTTCCATGATCCTGTCAATCTGCCTTCTCCTTCAAATACCTCTACAGCAAATACCCTCTGTACCAAATCTTCAGCTTCTTCTGTACTAAGTTCTAACCCTCCATAGCTCCAGTTTTTATACCAGTGCAGTCTCTCATCCCTTAGCTGTTAGTCTACCTCAATAATCATAGTTCCCAAGCCATGCCCATTGTCTTTACATTTAAATTCTTACAACTATGTATTTTTTTCTTTTTAATATTAAAATGTGGCTTCTGCCCCCCAGTTCACTAAATGGTTTTTAATAAAACCACCTATTACAATAACTTAACCTAACATCTAGTTTTCTGTTTTTGACTTGTTTGTACTCTGGGTAGTATTCATCATAGCTAACCACAGGTTAAGTTTCCACATCTGGGGGAGCTGGAGAGATGGCTCAGTGGTTAAGAGCACCGGCTGCTCTTCCAGAGGTCCTGAGTTCACTTCCCAGCAACCACATGGTGGCTCACAACCATCGATAATGTGATCTGATGCCCTCTTCTGCCTGCAGGTGTACATGCAGATAGAGCACTAATACAATAAATAAATCTTTAAAAAAAAAATAGTTTCCAAGTCTGGCATTTCTTCATTCTTCATGTTGGCATTTTGAGTTCAATAAATGTACTAACTTTCTATCAGGTTTCTGTTCACTTACTTTTGTAGACTTGGCAAAAACTAGCAATGCTGCCTCCTCTGTGTCCCTTATAGCCTTCATGTTAACTATTCCCATTATATACACTCTAGTCACCACATCCTTCGCTATTGACACAAATTACAAATACATATTTGCCTGCCAGTTTAACTTCTTTCTCCACATCACATTTAATGTTTATAAGAACAGAGAGCTTGTCTTGTTCAAAATTAGGTAACAGTCACTGCCTTAAGTATACAGGAAATGTTCAAGAGAATTGTGTGTATTCTGGTATGTCCCACTGGGACAGAAAGAAAATTCTTGGCCTGGAATTCCTGGCCAACCAGTGATGTGAAAACTCCAGAACTTCCAAGAGTCTGTGCTTTTCCTTAGAAGTTCCTGGATTGAACCAGACCTTCAATGGAACTGAGGATCTTGAGTCTCCAGAAAACAAGAACCACAGTGGTAAAGAGTTCAGGGTTTCAGTTCTCCAGCTCGCCTACTAACCATCTCACCTGTAGTATCTAGACATGACATACCTAATTAAAGCTGTTAGTTAATCTAAATATGCTCAGCAACCTGACATATCTGTACTTGGGATGTAAGGACCAGTTTGTTGGGGAATGATTTTGTGCACTGTGTATTCAGATGCTGATTTCTGTGTGCAGAGTTTTGGTTGCAGTCCAGACATGGGCATCTCCTGTCTCATTGATGTATAAAAATTGTTCTCCATCATCTCTGATCAGTTAATAAAGAGCTAAACAGCCAGTTGCTGGGGAGAAGAGAATTGAGGCAGGATTTCTGATCCCAGTTAGGGGGTCCCAGATGGAGAGAGGAAGGTGGCCATGAGAAGGTTGAGGATGGGGAGGTTGCCATGAGGACATGGGTGAAGCAGGAGCAACCAGGGCAAGACTAAGATGACAGGTAACGGGCACATGGCTGGGAAGTAGCCAGGCTAGCTAGCATAGACAGGTTAGAATAGATGACTGTCTGCCCAGCTATAATGCTTAAAGCTTATTAATAAATTTAATAGGTCTTCATGTCATTCATTATTCGGGAGCTAGGGCCAGCATTGGAAAACCCCATTCTATATTTTTCTACTCGTTTCTTCAACTACTGATATGTTCAGTGACATAGATACTTTATCAAGCATTGACCTAGGAAAATTCCATTCTGAGTTAGGAAAAGTGCTTAGCCATTGGGTGTGGTGTATACCTGTAAGTATAGGTATACACTTATAATCCCAGCACTCAGGTCAGGGCAGGAAGGTCTCCTGAGTCCATTAAGGTTTACTAATAAATGATGCCCAGATGGCCATTTACTCTAAGGGCTTAAATAAGGGGATAGTATATCAAATGCTTACATGTGCCAGGCCATTGGCAGTCATGGGTCAAGTAGGCCATGGTGAACGACTGACCATGCATGTCTTCTCTGTAGAGGAGACAAGTATTCCTCACTACCACAAGTTTTGCTAGCGTATAAGAACAAAGGCCTGGTGCTTCCACAGTATCCCAAAGCTTGATAAGTACTGACTATTTTGATTATACTAGATTTTAACTATTGGTAATTAATTTTTTAAATGTACATTTTAAATTCTGCATAGATCAAACAAAACATAATTGGGGACCAGATACAGACTCCAGGCTACCAGTTTCTAAATGGTAATGTCCAAAAACTTGTTTTAAGCATTGTTTTTCACAGATGGGGGAGGTTATCTGTCATTCAAAAGAGACCATTAAGTCTATGATATTGGGTTGGAGAGATGGCTCAGCCTACTTAAGACCACTGGCTGCTTTTCAGAGGACCTGGGTTCAATTCCCAGCACTCACATAGAGGTTTACAATGGTCTGTAACAACAGTTCCAGGGAATTTGATGCCCTCTTTTTGCCTCCACAGGTACAGGTACATGTGGTACAAAGACATGCATACAGGCAAATAAAACACATAAAATAATAAAAGCCCTATAAAGTGCTTGGCAAACAGGAGCTCATTCAGTGATGGCACCTTAAGGATTCCAAGTTAAAAGCATTTTCATTTTCCTTTTTTTCAAGGTCTTGCCATGTAGTGTACACTGGCCTCACTTGTAATCCTACTTCCTCTGTCTCCTACATGCTGAAAGCATGAATCCTGTATGGCTATACCTGGCTATGAAACAATTTTAATATTAATAGTCACTTTGATAATTTTGTCATACAGGCTGAACACAAAAAGTTCTTTTGTATGTCTTCTGATTCAGTTCTGGGAAAACAATTTTAAAGTGTGGCATTAGCATGTCACCAATGAATAGTACCCTTCTCAAGCTAGAGAGACACTTGCCTCCAATCTATGCAGCATGTTGGTTCCAGTAATTTGTTAATGTGTGACCCTAGCTAGCATTTTTATTTTCTAGTCACAGGCTGAGAGCAGTAAGGCCATTAAAAGCAATAGCCACCATAATACCCAATAATCATTTTTAATGAAGCAATCAATTTCTGCCAAGAGCTAAAGAAAGTTAAATGACCAAGCTCAGTTAGCTCAGTCATCAAAGGGAACCATCACAAAACATAAATTAATAATTTTATAAATGACTTACTCTGTAGCAGGAGCCAAGGGATCAAACTCCATTACCTCGTAGTAATTGGGTGGCTGGATATCACTGTTTGTTATCACTTTAGGTGGTTAAAAAAAAAAAAAAAAGACCAGTAAGTACACATTGTGCTTGTGAGGGGCATGCACAATGAATAGAACTAATCTTTAATGTGGCAATTTTTAGTATTTAATTTAGATTTTAAATATATGATTCTAACAAATACAACCATAACAGAAGATTCAAATGCTACTAAGTTTCATGAGCCTATATATAAAAAAGATTTCCAAACCTCAACTAAAATTTTATTTTAGTGTAAACCGAGTACAACATTCAGTGCAGCACAAATATTTTTATAATCTAATATGAGTCAAATGGTGTCAGCCCTAAGTTTGTTACATGTAGCTTTGATGTACTGTGAGCTCTCTGTATTTCTCTTCTATTTTTAGTTAATGATCTCTGACAGATACAGTCATTCTCACAATTGTACTTATTTGGTGCAGTCTAGCGTACTTGGATGATTGCTGGGCAAGGGTGGCAGCCTCTGGCTCGATGGCGCTGCTGGGACAGTCTGTGCGCTAATTGGCTGGAGTAATACTGAACTGGAGTGCTCTGGAAACTGAAGAAAGTATAACACATGTTCAGGCATGCATTCCACATGAAGCATTTTTATTACTTGGATTTCTAGGCTTCCAAATGGCGCTGCTCCAAGAACCATATACACTCAACTGGGTGAGAAATAGTCATTTTTACTACTTTCATTTTAAAGCAATAACTACTTGTAAAATTGACTACTTTTCTGCATGGCTTCATGCTCATTACATTCCATTTCCCACATAAAATGTAAAATGTATTTAAAAATACTGTTTTAAAGGAAGGATTGAAATTATGTGGCTCAATCTAGCTTTTGTTCCACTCTGAATATGAAATCTCAGCCTTGAACAGGAATGAAATTCAATTTACAGGTAGGCATGCAGTGATGCCATCAAATCAAGACTAATAAGGATAAATTTCTTCTTTATCTACGTTTGGCTAGCACCCCAAATAAAGATAGAACCTGAGAGGCTGAGTCAAGAAAATGATAAATTTGAGGCTTATCACCATCTATATAGCAAGACCCTGTCTTAATCAAAAACACTTTTCATAATTTCCTCCTTCATCTTACAAGTAAGTCCTGGACGTCTACTTATTGGCTGCCAGGTACTACTAAGAAATAAAACAGATGAAGGACCTGCTGTATCAGACAAGAAAGGGAATCAGTGTCTGG
>CAJQZJ010036788.1:14738-36840 GCA_907164525.1 Lophiomys imhausi
GATGTTGCTTGTCTCTTAGCAGGTTTATTTCTGATTAGCTTAGCAAGGAACTATAATAGGCTGTCATAGTACCTAACAGAATGACTGGCTTGCATAACCATTAGTTTGCATTTCTTAATTATCCTAAACAGTTTATGACAGTTAGTAGTAAAAGGCCGAAACATCACATTTCATTTTTTTTCTTTACCTCCTAACCCTTCCATCCCATTTCTCTGGGGTGGGGTGTCCTTATATAACAGTCCCTCATCTCAGTTGAGAGGTCGTATGAGGGCCAAGAGCCTCTTCATTCATTGGGGATCTACAAAGCAGTACCATCAGTGAAAAGTGTCTCGTTGCCTGGGAGAGAGAGCTACTAAACAAACAAATCAATAAGCATACAATAGATAAAAAAGACTAAAAAATAGGAAAAATATAACTAATATATAAAAAATAAATAAAAATTAAAAATAAGAAGTCTATGTCCAAGTTCCCTTTGGTGTGTTAGTTGTAGTATTGATACCTTCTACTATATAGCTAAAATCCTACTATAAGTGAATAGATGCCATATGTGTCCTTCTGAGTCTGGGTTAGTTCACTCAGGATGCTGATCTTAAAAACTGTAACCCATTTCACACTTGCAAATAACTTTGAGATGGAAACAGAGTAGAGCCATCTTATGTTTATTTTTGTTGAGGTTAATATTAAAACTTGTTTACATTTTAAAAATAAATACTACAATGGTTTGATTATGAAATGTCCCAAAGACTTTTAATTTAAACACTTGGTCCTTAAGTGCTGGTTTTATCTGGGGAGGTTACAGAGGTTATGGAAACCAGGAGGGCTGGATCTTTGATGGATTTCAGTCTTCCTGTAGTCTGGTAGGGTAACATGTGAGAAGCTTCGTCATACTCTCGCAGCCACATATTTTCTTAGCCATGCCTTTCCCACGATGGACTCACTATACCTTCTGAAACTGTGAACTCAAATAATCTTTTCTCCCTTAAGTTGCCTTTGTCAGGTATTTGGTCACACTAATGAGAAAACTAACTAATGTGAATACTGACTGACCAACGGAGACTAGAAGGTGATACGTAAGGATCTAACGTGGTAAAATCTATGGTGATGCACTTATAACAGAGAAATCATAACACATACAAGCTATCTAGAGACAACTTTGTGGGTTTTCCTCCCTAGCCTGTGTAATACCCCATCCACTAATATCTTGCCTGCCATATTTATGTAGAAATAAAAAGCTGATCTAAGTTAATGCTCTTTCTATCCTAGAAAAATATTCAGTTAATATTTTTATTTTATAAATGACATATTCAAATATATTTTTCATTAACTACTTTCCTATTCCAAAACCAAGTACATTTCTTAATAATCAGTACAAATCTCCCTTTACTTACTATATTACCAAGATCTATACTATCAACCAATCTGCCTCTTAGGGTCTTCTGCACCTCACTTATCTGAGCATTGAGCACCTTAAATTAGGATGATCTTCTGCCTGCTTCCTTTAAGACTTAGATACTATCTGATTTTTGAGAAGCTGATGTTTCTTAATTGTTTTTGCATACTGTGACGGGTCCTTTGCTATATCCTAGTCTGGAGGTTGAAGGAGGACATAAGATTGACTCATGTGTTAGAAGCCCTTTACTTCTGCTCTAAAGCCATGCTCGTATCTGGAGTGTTATCTGAACTACATGCTAGCTCATGTTTCTGTAATATGATTAATAATAAATAGTGCTGAGCAAATGCCACGTACCAATCATAATGCTAAGTGCTTGACATGCATGACCTTGAATCTGACTTCCCCTTAAAGCAACCGTATCAGGGTCACTGAGCTAAGACAGCATGAAGGATTAGGACTTCCCAGACTGCTGCTGCACTCTCCTGCACAACAGGCACATCAGTGGCTGTTTCTAATGGCTGCACCCTGGAGCATCTTGTTCACTCTCTCCTTAGTTTACTTTGTACATGACTCTACACTATTTGTGTACATTATAAAATCCATACATACACATGTGTATATCTATGAAGAAATACATATATATTTAAATGTTTTCTAATTTACAATAATATTCAATAACTAACAGAAATACTCTAAATCTCTCTCAAATTCCTGCTGTGATGTGTTCATTGCTAACTAGATAACACTCAGCAAATGTACCCTAAAGAAATCGCTAAGGAGAATAATTAGGTTGTTTGCTTTAAAAACTGAAAATGCAATATACACGTGCTACATAATTAAGGCTTTACCATATAATCAAGGAATAAAGGACCCTGGCTTTCATCAAGAAGCACCTCTGACCCTGAATCTTGGATTGTCTGCTTTACTTACTTATGTTTTATCCATGTTAGTTCTCAATTTAAAATAAAAACAGTCTATCAAAAGACTGGATATTAATTATGTGAAAAGAATACTAATTAATAGTATTTCCAAGAATCACTAAATCTCAGTAATTAAAAGGTATATACGTTTGGCCAAAAATTGCTAACACATTGGAAAGTCCTTTCAGTCAGAGAAAACATGATGAATGCAGCATAAACCCATGTGAAGTCTGATGGTGGCTGTTTTCTTTTCTTTCTTGTTTTTTTGGTGCTGGGGAAAGAATACAGGACCTCATGCCTGGTAAGTCCTTTTACGGTAATTAAAAATAATATCAAAGTTGCATGAGTGCTCTTACTAATTCATATCCATACAATATCTTTGAAAACACACAGAAATGATGTTTGCTCCTCTGTTTTGTTTGTTTGTTTTCAAAGATGCAGTGGTCTATCTCATCAGTCCCTCAGTAAGGCACAATGGAGTGCATCTGTTAACTACTTGATGAGGTCAGCAACTTGCCAACTTCCTCAGCCTCACAGACATTATTATGATGCACTTCTTAAAATTTCAACCCTTTATTCAAAGAAACTTCTAGCAAAAGTCAAAATGTAACAGAAAGCACCAAACAATGCATTGATTTTGCTCTTTTATTCATTGAAGGAAAAAGGCATAATGTTTCCTCCTTTAAAGTCTATTAAGTCATATTATTAATTCATCATTGAGAAAGAATAGTTGAAAAAAATATAGGACTTCAATGTGATTTTACCTGGATTAGATGTATCTGTAGGGCTATTCTTCAAAGAAGTAACTGGAGCATGTTCTGTTTCATTGTATACAGGTTTTGTCTGTGAAAGTAAATGAAGGAGATGATACATCATTTTCTAAAGTAGGTCAAAGACCAAAGCAGATGCTCATGTTATCATGAACAGGATGGTTAAAAAGATCAAAGCAACATTCCAAAAAATATGAAGCTCCTAATATTTGGTATATTCATCTTCAAAGAAAGCATTTCAGAGTTGAAAGTAATAATTTCAGCTCTACAGTGTCTAAGGATAACAGAACAGAAGGCCATGCCCCTTCCCTTTTAAAAGAAACAGTCTAAGGGCTGACAAAAAACAATCTGTCTGATCACCATCTATCTTGAATAGAAGTTACCCTTAAGGAACTTATCCTATTGACTGAAAGTCTATCTGCTTCCTGTCTATTTTATTCTCAAGACAGATTTAAAGAATCTAGATTATACTTTAGAATTGTGATTTAATAGGACAATGTTGCAGATTAAAAGCAATTTTATTTTTACAAAAACATTAATTTGTACATATTAATTCTACATTGTTTAGGAATCGAATTAGTAAGGTGAACTATTTCACAGAAACACATGTGAGGATGAGGAGAACACTATCCACAGGAGGGATAATCAGAATTAGCCTCAGTATTTAAAGAAGAAACTAAGAACTGAGCACATACTCACATGCATATATGAGGAACTATCTTCTATTAGGTGGAAACAGAGAATTAAACATGACATTATAGTTTTGAGTGAAGTCTAGTTGGATCTTATGGTACCATGTTGCTATGTTGATGTTTTCTAATTAAGTTTTTTTTTAAGGTGCATTGGCTTGAAAATCTGTTTTACATGATAAAAATATAAAAACGAAAAATCTTTCAAGGAAATACTAACTTATTAATAAAACATCATTAATAAAATTACAATTCTATATTGACTTAACCAACATAAAAAACGCAAGAGACTTATGTACTGAATATATAAACTGGAACTTAAGATTACCTGGATTGCTTTGAAAGAAGGCAAAGTGGAGTCTTGAGTCTTGGGAGTGGATGAAGTCTTTGCAACTAGTGTTTCAGGGGGAGGGGAAAGAAGATTAAATGTTGAGGTTTGAGATCCTCGGTCTTCTGGTGCTTGTAATGGGGATGGACAGCAAATATCTCCTGGATGGTCACAGTAAGATTTTTGTCTGATAAATGCTATCTCCCAAGGAGATTCTAACCTACAATTAAAAGAGATCGCTTTGTGGATATGTAATAAACACAATGAAATAAATGCAAAGACAGTGTTGCTATTAAGTAAATACCTTTCTTTAAGATGTGCTAAATCACCACCTTTATAGATATATATATTAAATGACTTATCCTACCATATGGATGGAATTGTTACCTCAATTTGGCTCTGGTAATTATGTGTTTTGCTTCTTCAAATGATACACCAATCATAGATTCCTTGTTTACTGAGACAAGTTGATCTCCTGGCTTCAAACGTCCATCCTAAAAGCAAAAGACAAACAGAAAATTATAAAAAAATTAAAATTAAAAATAAAGTATTTTTAATGAAATTAACACAACAAAAGCAATTAATTTTTGTGAATGTCATAAACAGAGTAAAAAAAATAGAAAATCCAAAGAGAAAAATACTTTATTAATGCATGGTTAAGTATTATGCATAAGTAAACTTGTGCGGTTTATACACACAGTGAACACATTCTCATGCTAAAGCATCTGCCTACTGTAGGAATAAAGCCTGAACACTGGGAAAGGAGACTTGTTGTCAAAGCTCAGCTCTCTGAGTCTGATAAGATTCTGATTCTGATATTGCAAACCAACCACTCATTGCATGTTGAATATTTCAGAGTAGGAGACTTATCTATCCTGGTGAATAAGCATTCTTGCAACTTTCCTCTTACCAAACTGTTAAATGGAGATGTGAAGACACATGCACATACATGCATGCACACACACATACATACACATGCACACATTTCACACACATACTGTACACATGCACACTGACTTTAAAACAAATTTATTTATTTATTTTATATATGTGAGCATTCTAGCTTCACACACACCAGAAGAGAAAATCAGATCCCATTACAGATGGTTGTGAGCCACCATGTGGTTTCTGGGGATTGAGCTCAGGACCTCTGGAAGAGCAACCAGTGCTCTTAACCACTGAGCCACCTCTCCAGTCCCACATACTGACTTTTTTTTTTTAACTTTATTTTTTATTTCTTCAAGTTACATCTCAATCGCAATCCCCTCCCAACTCCCCCCTCCAGTCCCACCCTCCTACCCGCTTCTGCCTCAACCCACCCATCCCCTTCCTTTTTTTTTAAGTTTAAGGCATATCTTCCCCCCCCCCACAGCTCCCCCTTTCAGTCCAACAAATGGCTCTTTCTCTTATAATAATAAATACAATACAAAACAACAGAGGTAATTAGGCCACAATTATGAGAGTTATATGGCTTAGCATACAATCCCAATGTCCATCCTAAACCACACAAAGACCCAACAAAGAAAGAGAACTTCAGACCAATCTCCCTCATGAACATAGATGCAAAAATACTTAATAAAATACTAGCAAACTGAATTCAAGAACACATCAAAAGTATCATACACCATGATCAAGTAGGCTTCATCCCAGGAATGCAGGGATGGTTCAACATACGAAAGTCTATCAATGTCATTCACCATATAAAGAAGATGAAAGAAAAAACCACATGATAATCTCACTAGATGCAGAAAAAGCATTTGACAAAATCCATCACCCCTTCATGCTAAAAGTTCTGGAGAGAACGGGCATACAAGGACCGTAACCTAGAAATAATAAAGGCAATATACAGCAAGCCAGTGGCCAACTTCAAATTAAATGGAGAGAAACTTGAAGCATTTCCTCTAAACTCAGGGACAAGACAAGAATGTCCACTTTCACCATATCTCTTCAATATAGTACTTGAAGTTCTTGCTAGAGCAATAAGACAACTAAAGGAGATCAAGGGGATACAAATTGGAAACGAAGAAGTCAAATTATCCCTATTTGCAGACGATATGATAGTATACATAAGTGACCCCAAAAATTCCACCAGAGAACTCTTACAGTTGATAAACACCTTCAGCAAGGTGGCTGGATACAAAATTAATTCAAAAAAAATCAGAAGCCCTTCTTTATACAACAAACAAATGGGCTGAGAAAGAAATAAGGGAAACAACCCCCTTCACAATAGCCACAAGCAATATAAAATACCTGGGGGTAACTATAACCAAGCAAGTAAAGGACCTGTACAACAAGAACTTCAAGCCCTTGAAGAAAGAAATGGAAGAGGCCTTTAGAAGATGGAAAGATCTCCCATGCTCATGGATAGGTAGGATCAACATAATAAAAATGGCTATCCTACCAAAAGCAATATATAGATTCAATGCAATTCCTATCAAAATACCAACACAATTCTTTATAGACTTGGAAAGAGCTATTCTCACTTTCATATGGAACAACAAAAAGCCCAGAATAGCTAAATCAATCCTGTAAAAAAAAAAAAAAACATTTGGAGGTATCACCATCCCAGATTTCAAGCTAGACTACAGAGCAATAGTAGTAAAAACAGCATGGTATTGGTATAGAAACAGACCAGTAGATCAATGGAATCGAATTGAAGACCCAGAAATGGACCCACACACCCACCTAATTTTTGACAAAGAAGCCAAAACAGCACAATGGAAGAAGGACAGCATCTTCAACACATACTGACATTATAAAAATAAAGTTAAGAAACCTAATTATATTGGTTTTATCCAAATCTCAGTTAGTAATCACGCATCCTCTTTACTGTACTTGCTAGTCTTTCCTGTGGCCAGCCCTGCTAGGCTGTGGAATAGCATCATAGCCATGCCATGCTGATAACCACCAGTTTAACTGGCTGCCTTTGTTAAGTGGCCCTGTGCATAACCATGCCAAATATATAAGACACAGCATTAGCAATGACAAGATTGAATGGAGTTGTTGGGCCAGTGTCTCAGTCACTTGATTTTCCTGTTAATTGAACTGAAAGTAAAATTCTGTTCTTTACAGATTTAGTACAAAGACAGAAAACATTATAGCCAGTACTACAGAAAAAAGAAAAGGATTATATTCTCAGTGTCTTCCAAAGTCCGGTGTACAAGAAGTTTGGTCCCCTGCTTGGCATTATTGGAAGCAGTTGAGATGTTTATAGAGGTGAACATGAGGCATTAGAAGAACTGGGGACCCTGGTTTCTTTTCTCTTTTGCTTCCTGGACATTAGGCGAACATTTTCATTCTGTCACGTCCTGCCAGAATATGTTGCAGAAGGCCAAAAGCAATAGGCTAGTCAAACAATGACTGAAACATGAAAAAGTATGAATTCAAACAGACTCTCAGTTGACTAACTCGGGATCTGCTGGAGAGAGAAATCCAAATAACACACGAAGTTTAAAACATTTAGTTTTCACTTTCTTAGTGTTGAAATAATCTCTATAAATTCAAGATAACTGACTGAAAATCTAATGTGAGTCAGTAAGAGTGCCCAACCACAAATGGGACATCTATAACACTCCTCTCCTGTAAGGCTCAGTGACATTGGGAATATGAGGCAGAAAGACTGTAAGAGCCACAAGTCAGAAGAACTGGAGTGAACCAGTCTATTAAACAGGACCATTGCACTCATGAACTCACAGCAGCTATAGCTGTCTATATAAGATCTTGGAATGATCAAGCCAGTCAGCATTTCAGCATGAGCCTCCCACCCTTAACTGAAGAACAACTAGCAGTTGATGGCTTCTGGGAGAGTGAGAGTAGGTTTGGTTAAGAGTGTTGAGTAGACTGATCAAGCTCCATTGGCTGGACCCACACTCATGAGTATATGGGCAGGACAAATTGGACTCCACAGTCATTTAAAAAGGGAAGGGGTAAGAAGCTGGCGATGTGTGGAGGTGTGGGAGTAGATCTGGGAAGTGTCTGAGAAAGGAGTATGGTGATTATGGGAGGTCTCTGAGATTCTCAAATAACAAAAATATTAAAATAAAAAAATCTATCCAACAACCCACAGACCCAAAGGAACAGGTGTAGTCCCAAAGTGGTCTGCCACCACCCCGCCCCCAGAAGTGTCAGTACAGTCCCTGAGGAGCACCCAGCAAAAGCGTGCTGCCAGAGCTCTCAGAGCCCCCTTTCCACCCCAGCCTGTGGGGCTGGAGCAGTCAAAATGGCAGTTCCTGGAGATGCCAACTTGGGAGCTGTCCTGCCTCAGCCCTCTGCCTAGCGGGCTGTCCACCAAGAGGATACCTTTCCTGCCTCATGTTACAGCCCATGGGAGTTGTCCACAAAGGCAGCACCTCCTCTCCAGTCTCTGTCTGCTATTCCTGCTGCGGGAAAAGACTTCCCTGCCATAGACTCCTTTTGTAATCTTGGCAACTTTGTAAACTTTGTAAACCCTTAAAGTGGTCAGACCCTGGCCTGAGGAGCTCCAGCAGCCCAGCCTCCACCCTCGACCCCAGAACTATCTGTCATAACATTTGCAGCCTCTGTAACTATCAAAAAGGTCATCTCCAGGCCCTCAGTAGGCTCATCCCAGATCATGCTAATTTAAGGTGAAAAGTCTGAACAAAAGACCCACCAATCCCAGCTCAGGAAAACCCACCAATCCCCGAAGCTCTCCAAGCTCAGGACTTGAAACACCACCAATCCTCACTCTGGAAATCCCTACCCTAGAAAGCTCCGTCACCCAAGAAACCCTATATAAGCCCTGCACTTTCCTCAATTGGCTGCTGTCTTCTCCCAGAACAGGGGCAGCCACACCCTGGACTTGTCCCTCCTCACCCCGGACCCTCCAATAAATCTCTCTTATGGGATTTGCTGCCTGCTGAGACTCTTTCATTGGAAGAAGCAAAGAAGCCAAGAAGCAATGAAGGGATGAAGTGAAGAAGGAGCAGGGTTCAGGCCCCAACGCTCCACAGCTCAGCTGGGGTTGAGGAAACTCTCCCCTATGAGCTGCAACATCTCTGCTGAGGAAGCCTCCTCTCAGAGCTGTGTAGTTCCTGGGCTCCCGTGCCTCAGAATGCCCTTTCACTGGGACATTGTCCCACCTAAAAGAGCTGTGTGGTTCCTGGGCTCACATGACCCAGGATACCGTCCTCAGAGCTATAACTCTTTCACTTGGGAAACCCTTTCCTCTCAGAGCTGTGTGGTTCCTGGGCTCATGAGTCTCAGGATACCTTTCCATCTGAGCAAGCCAAATGCTAACAACAGGAACCTAGCTTAACTGTCCTACAAGAAATTCCACCCAGCAGCAGATCAAAACAGATGCTGAGACACACAGTCAAACATTAGGTAAAGCTCTGGGAGCCGTTTGCGAGAGGGAGTAGGAATAGAGAGAACTGGAGGGATCAAGATCAATACATGAAGATCAACAAAACCAACTAACCTAGACCCCTAGAGGCTTAGAGCAACTGAAAAAAACTAACCAAAATAAGAAGAAAAAAAGCCTAGACTTGACCTAGACACCCCCCCATACAAATATAGAGGATGGGCTTCATATAGATCCCTTAGCAAGTAGGGGTGTGGAGGTCTCAGTCATGGACTTTGTTACCTGTTAGTGGGACACTTTACGATAGTGGAGCTGCCAAGTCAGGTCCCAGAGCAAGAGGAAGCTCTTAGCCCTCATGTGACTGGATGAACTGGGGGGTGGGAGGGGCTGATATGTGCTGGCCCCCCACACCGGAGTAGGATAGGTGGGAAAGGGGGTAGAGGGTGGGAAGGAGGGGGGCTATAATTGAGATGTAACTTGAATAAATAAATGTAAAAAAAATCTTATCTACTAAAATAGATGTTTTGTGTAATCAAACTTTGGTCTGAATTAGATTCCTCATAAACATGCTGATTTATAAATATTTTATTATGAATAACAATAGTTATTATTTTTGAAAATATATATATATTCATGTCTTACATTGAATAATGAATAGATAGGAAAACTAAATATAAAACACTCATCAGAATTAGGGGCCAGTTGTTGGCTCAACACTTGTCACCAAGCCTAACATCTTGAATACAATCCTTGGAACCAATATGGTGAAAATAAAGAACCACTCCTGAGAGTTGTCCTTTGACCTTTGTATGTGAACCACATTTAAATAACCATAGAAAACAGATTTTATAAGAGCATAGCTCAAAAAACTGTGAAATCTGTTACAGTCTAAGGACATAATGACTCAATAATTCTTAAATACAAACAATAAATTAGCCGGGTGGTGGTGGCGCATGCCTTTAATCCCAGCACTTGGGAGGCAGAGGCAGGAGGATCTCTGTGAATTCGAGGCCAGCCTGGTCTACAAAGCGAGTCCAGGACAGTCAGAGCTGTTGTACAGAGAAACCCTGTCTCAAAAAAAAAAAAAAAACAAAAACAAAAACCAAAAACAAAACCAAAAAACCCCCAATAAATTAAACCCCAAAAGGCAATTAATTAAAAATAAAATTTGTACCACTAATTTGGATTCTTCTATAAATCTGTGGTACACAACAGATGCAGTCATAAGTCATTCCTCCTATAAATGACAAATATATGGGGAGATACATAGTAATAATGACTGTATGGACGACCAACACGGTGTATCACTCACCATCTTCCTGCACATCCAAGAACACAGAAGTGCAAATTTTCTAAGATCCTACAAATTCAGTTCTGTCTTGCCTGGGTCCAGCTCATTGAGTTCCCCTGCATTTCCATTAAAAGCAACCATATCAAAACTATGCTCAGACACTTTGTATATAGTGTATGTATAATATGCCAGACTTCAGTTTAAGAAACCTCTTCTGTAACAGCTACAGAAAAATAAGTCAAGCCTAGAGAGAGTTTATTCAGGGGGAGCAGCTATGCTAGCTAATATTAACTGTTAACCAGCACAGCCTAAAATACCTAAAAGTTCTTAATTGAATACTTATTTTATCAGGTTTCTTTGTAGGCATATCCTGATTGTTAGTTCATATAGTAGTGTCCAGCCCACTGTAGGCAGTACCATACCCAGGGTCCTGGGCTGCATAAGAGAGCCAAAAAAATGAACCAGAGATTGGGTCATCAAGCAGACCTCCTCAGTTATTCCTGTGTCTGTGTTCCTACCCTGACCTCCATGGGAGCCAGACTGTGTCCTAGAACTGTTAGCAAAATAAACCCTTTCCTCACCAAGCTGCTCTTGGCCAGAGTCTTCAATCACTACAATGGTGGGCAATGAGTGGAAGAATACAGAAAATTTCAATAGTATGGAATGTACCTATTTCTTACATAATTTTACACAGATTTATAAGTGTTCTCCTGGTTAGGTTTCACAAGTTAGATATATTCCAATATACTTTCATACATGGCAAGCACACTATAAAAAAAGAAAGTAATTTCTCCATTACTCAACATAAAGACAATGCTACTACAGTGAACCTAGCTAGCTGAATCCTACTCTGGTTCTATATTCTAAGAAATGGAAGTAAACATCAAACACAAGATGATTAGTCTTATTCTAAAAATAAATAATATCATTGTTAAACTTAGCTCTAAAAACTTTAGAAACTAAAAAATAATTCTTTGTTAGTAACAGTTTATGAATTCTTAGCTTTTTCTAGGCTTTGAAAATATGACATCAGAATTTTGATAGCTATTACACTGAAATCTGTGGATTAATTTTGGTCATATAGTCATTTTTGTGATATTAATTTTTCCAATCAAGAGAATGAAAGGTCTTTTAATCATTTACAGTCTTCTTTAATTTCCTTTTGCAAATACCTTTAAGTTTTCATGGTTGAAGTCTTGAAGTTTTCTAGTTAGATGAATTCCTAGCTACTATGCAAGCATATCTATATTACACATATGTGTTCAATATATAATACATATTATAAATGTAGATGTAATATACATATCACACACATTACACATGTAATACACATGCTTGACATTAAACATGTGTGTGCATATATATGTATATGTATGGTGGGCAATGAGTGGAAGAATACAGAAAATATATATATATGAGCTAATATGAACATTTTTCCTAATTTCCTCTGAGAGTATACTACTGGTAAATATAAAAGCTATTTTTAAAAAATATTTTGTGTCCTCCACGTACTAAGTGTTTATTTGAGTTCAAGCATTTTCTAGTAGATTCTACAGGGTCTTTTATGTAAAGAATAATGCCATCCATAACTAAGGATGTTTTCATCCCATTTGTGTCTTTCTCTAATGGCTAGTGCTAAGACTTTGAGCACTATACTGAATATGAGGACAGTTGACATCCTTGTCTCATTCCTAACTTCAGAGGAAATGTTCAGTTTGCCTCCATCTACTGCAGTGTTGGTGTGAGTTTGTGGTATAAAATATGGCCTTTACAATTTTCAGTTATGTTGAATCTATTCCTATGTCTACAGAACTTCCATCATGAAAGTATGTTACACTTTGTCAAACGCCTTTTCAACATCAATAGTGATGTTCTTTGATTTCTGTATTTAGGTTTGTTTATATGGTGTGCTACTTTTATTGATTTACATATGCCAAACTAACCTTTTAACTCCATGGCCAAGCCCAATTGGTCAAGGATGATCTTCTTCATATATTCCTGAATTTGGTTTGCTAGTATTTTGTTGAGAATTTTTCTGCCTGTGTTCATTTGAAAAATTGATCTGTACTTTTCTTTCTTGCTGTGCCTTTACTGGAAATGTCCTTTCATCAAATTTCCTTGAAAGCAGACATTTGGCGAGGATGGCCTTATATTACATTTGGGTAGAAGTATTAGAGGCAGGGGACAGAGATGGAACAGCATGAGGGTTAGCATTCAGAGAGATCTGAATTTGAATGTCAGCCCTGCAAATACTAGCTAGATCTTCATGAACAATGAAGAAAAGGGATGGAAGAGCACGTCCTCTCACCAGGAACCAGGAACTAAGCTATAAACATCTGGAGCTAACTCCTATATTTATGTTTCTTACAGAAAATCAATGCCAAGATAGATAGAAAGGCTATAAAGTTCAGATGGGCAAAGGGCTTAGAATGACCTGCGACCTCCTGTTGTACAGCTTCCATGACCTTCTTTTGCCTGTATGTGTTAAAGCAACATTTTGCAGAAGGATTTGAGAGGAGAGAATGTCTTTGGCCCCAGGTTTCTAGTGTTTATACATATTTTTTTGAACATGTACTTGTGGCGATTAGTGTTTTTTCTTTGCCTCTTAGAATAAGATATTAGCAGATCATATGAATTTCTAAGCCTGTTTAAAAGTCAGAGCATGTGAATGAAAACAACATTTTTGTAAAAGTCTGTCATTCTAAAGTAGAGAATTCTTCCCAGGATAGATTAATATGTAATGTATGTGCACATATGACTTGAGAGAATGCCAAAGCCTCTTCCACTCACAGGTTATGGAGCAGCTGCACTAAATGGCAGACAAAATGCCAGGCATGTCTATAGATTAAACTTCAGCATGAATTCTCATTTGACAGTAATGTACATGTTGAAGTAATAATGCGCTCCTCACACTTAAGTTCTTCTTTTGAAAAGTGCCATCCCTGTTCATTTCAATTATGACCATATTGTAAAGTTATAAATAACATTATTGTTTTTATTAGAAACCATCTATGACCCTGATCCTGACAGAACTGACTCATTACTCAGAAAGGAAAGGCTGCTGTTGTGGGTCTTGGGATTCCTTTTCTAAGCTACGAATTAGTCATGCCCTTCTTTTTTAACTCTAATTACTGATGTAAACATAATAAAGTTTCTTAATATCTATCAGACTCTATCCATTTTATTAGCAAAAAAAAGTTGGTATAAATATCTATAACACAAGCTTATTGTAAGAATCAAAGAATACATATCAAGCACATCATAGGTATAAATAAGGTAAGGTGAATCAGTCTTACTTTTACCATGGGCCACTTTCAAAAAAAGCTTAATTAAACTTCTCTTGAAATAGAGAACCTTGGATGGTACCCACTGCTAAGAAAAGTTGAAACTCCTTAACTTTCCAAGCCTGTTAGAAACTAACGGCAACTCACCTTCTTTAGCTTCATCATACACCTTCTATCCTAAAACAAAGCCTCCTACTCTTCTTTTCATGGAATGTTCCTCTAACCAGCTGTTTCAGGGACTTTGCACACAGCCACTCAAGAATGCTACCATCTACCCCCATTTCTCAACAGAGTGAACCCTCACACCTCACAGCCAGCTCAAACGCTATCTTTGCTGAACAAAGTGCACTTTTACTTACCTGTATTATAGCATGTACTTTATACTGGCCTTATTTACACTTTTTTCTACCCTTTTCCAAATTAGAACACATTAATATTAATATAGCTAACTCTAAGACTAGTCACACTCATTCCCTTGGTTGAACAGATCATGGTATCATGATTGTTTCCCTAGCACAGTGCAAAGGAATATAATAAGTCAATAATAAATTAATGAGATCCAGGAAATAGCTTGAGGAAATTAACATGGTTATATAATAAAGGAAACAATAATGGCAAAGACAAGAGTAATGTTGCAACATGAACTGTCTTGGCTACTGCTCCCTCAGTGCTCACCAAGGGGACTGGTTTCTGTTTTCCCAAAGTCTGGCTTTCCTATGTATCCAAATGCTTTGATCAAGTTCAGCAATGTGCTCAGCAAATCCTTAAAGGAGCTCTCATGTGGAAGTAAAATATGGCCTTCCACACTCTGTGAGCCATGACTAACTGTGGGTACCTATGTCAATGGGCTTACAAGTTTGACAAAAATTCAATTTATCAAATCTAAAATGACAATAACTCTACCAGATTCTATTTCTTTATGTGGCAAGGAAGAATACTGCCAAGGACACTATGGCATTGTTTGTAAGAGCCATCCCAATTTTAGAGCTAGGAGAGGAAATATGCACTTACAAGCAAACAGGAACAGCACATAGATACATATATGTATTACTTACAGAGTTTATGTATGCACTCTAAACATGTGGCAGGATCAACTAAATGAATATGCAATGTTACTTCATATTTGCAGAGCTTTCCTCTTTGTGTTAAACCAGTGAAAAAAAGAAAATAAAACACTGGAAATTTTCAAAATGTTATTCATGATCTGATACACAGGGCCAAAGAAGAAATGCACCTTGGTCTGGAGGGAAGTTGGCAGCAGTGGGATGGTAAAAGGACAGAAATGTGACAGAATGGCCATGGCAACATCCATTCATTAATATCTGAGTGAATCACACTAAGGAGATTACTGTGAAGAAATCAGATAGAGCCTTTGCCATCAGGAGGCATAATGACCAGTGGTTCAGCTGAGTTAAAACAATCAGAAACACAGAAGCACCATTACAAACTGAGCTAGGTGATACGAAACAAAGGAACAAGAACTAGCCACACACACAAGAGCAATAAAACCTGCCCATATCCACACTTGCACAGAAGGCCAGGAAACAACTCCTAATTTGGTGGGAGAAGAAATAGGCCAGATGCATTAAGAGCAGATAAAGCTACTGAGAGTACCAACAAAAATCAAAGACAGCCTAAAGACTGAGGGCCTAGGGAGATGGTTCAGTCAAAAAAAAAAAAAAAAAAAAAACACCTGCTAGGCAAGCAGGACAACTCTAGCACAGACCCCAATCACCTACATTAAAAAAAAAAAAAAAATTGTATGCAATTCCAGTCCTGGGAAGGCAGGTGAATGTCTGTGAGTATGAGGCCAGCCTGATCTACAGAGTACAAGAGTACCAGAGCTGCTACAGAGAAACCTTATCTCAATAAGTGAATAAATGAATGAATGGAATATGGTTGTTATGATATGTGAAGGAAATGACTGAGAAACAGCTTTGAACAGCTATTGAAAAGAGGCTATTGTTTGGGAAGACATGAGAGCAAAGTATGAGGTGAGTACCATGGATTGTGCCTCAGAAATGTTTCTTCCAAGATACCTCTAGGAGAACTAAGTGGAGATTTGCAACAAGAAATTAGAAAACTGAGTATGAAGATCAAGGGAGTGCTGAGGTCAGCACCAGGTTTAGGAATGTTCTCTGAGGACTCTAGACTGTCAGGAACAAGCTAATAGGGTGTAGGGTGGAAAGGGCTTTCTGATTCTCGTTAGCTCCTTACTTGGAACTTGCTACTACAGTGTACAGCTAGCTACCTGTAGCTCTTAGAGCTAAAGAATTCTGCTACAATTTGCTGCCAAATGGATGGAACAAGAAAAGCTCATCGTGAGTGAGCTAACCACACCCAGAAAGATGCACACGGCATATATAGTACAGGATAACTATCCTACAACCAACAGACCGAAAGGAACAGGAACATGGATATTGTTACCTGTTAGGGGGACACTTTGCCCTAGTGGAGCTGCCATGTAAGCCCCCAGTGCAAGAGGAAGCTCTTAGCCCTCATATGACTGATGAACTGAGGTGGGCTGAGATGTAGGGGCACCCCACTCTGGAGGAGCAGGATAGGTGAGAGAGGGGGTAGAGGGTGGGAGGGTGGAACCAAGAAGGGTGGAGGGAGGGGGCTATGATGGAGATGTAACTTGAATAAATCAAGGTTAAAAAACAGTTCTTCTACAAAGGATTGAACACCCTCTTCTGGATCGATAGGTACTGTACACTTGTGGTAAACAGTCAGACAGGTACATATACACACACTCTCACACACAACAGAGAGAAAAGGAGAGAGAGATGGAGAGAGAAAGGGAGGGAAACTCAGTTTTAAAAAATTGTAGTCAAACTGAGTTAGGTATAGAACTTTAAAATTGAGATATATATTAGAATATTATTATTAGTCACCAAATAAATAAGGACTGGACATTGGGAATGTATGTTATACCTTATAATTTTCATAATTGCTGCCTAATTTTTATTCTTATTGTTTTGTATTATATTTATTGTTATAAGAAAAAGAGCCTTTTATTGGACTAAAAGGAGGAAATGTTGGGGGCAAATATACACCAACATCCAATATCACACCCTGTCTTTTCTGCTTTGAAGACACATATGATAATGTCCTTTTACATAATGCTGTAACATTAAAGTTTTGTTTTTAATAAAAAAAATTGTAGCCAAGTTAAAAGCACACATGAAATTCAGAATATAACTAACAACTGATCCATGTGGCGCTCTTCTAAGAAGATTGTACCACTATGTTAGATTTGGTGGGTCAAATCTGTAACAGCAGCTACTCAGGAAGCTAAGAGAAGAGTATGGCAATCTCAAGTTCTACATGGACTACTGAGTTCAAGACCAGGCTGGGTAACTTTTCTATTTATTGTTTTTATTATGAGACCTGGTCTCAAAATAAGACTACCAAGGGTGGTAGAATGCTAGCTCAAAACAGAATCTAGGTCATTAGAAGTGTATTATCAAAAACAAAAACAAAAGCAAAAACAAAAAACCTTTGCAGTAAAGTTGCATCTGTTTTGTATTTTCCTATAGCATCTTAAGGAAATATTTAAAAAAATAAAATATAATGACCAGAGAAGTACTTATTATTCTAAACTTTTTTTTCTAATTGGTTTTCTTCTTTTGCACATTACTTGAACATTAGTAACTCCATGCTGCTCTCTAGTGGTAAATGAAGAAAACAGTCCATTAGAAAGTTTTGCCTTTTAGCACATTTCAACCAACAAGAAATGTAATATATCATGTGCATAATTTATTTTTTTATTTGCAAATAGGATTATTCAGATAGTCCTGCTTTCTTCCATCCTTAGATGATAATATGTTTACAATCTGAAAAGATAGTAGTTTACTAATGCAATGTTTCAACCAATCTTATGTGAGCATTCAGCATGATATCTCAGTGGGAAATGTCTGTGGTATGTAAAGCTGACAACCTGGCCTTGATCATCAAATAAAAAGGCCCAAGTAGGGCTGGAGTGATGGCTCAGAGGTTAAGAACACTGGCTGCTCTTCCAGAGGTCCTGAGTTCAATTTCCAGAAACCACATGGTGGCTCACAACCATCTATAATGAGATCTGGTGCCCTCTTCTGGCCCATAGGCATGCATGCAGACAGAACACTGTATACATAATAAATAAATAAATATTAAAAAAATAGAGGGCCAAGTAGACCCCACAAATTTGTCTTCCAGTATCCACATATATGCCATGGCCTAAAACACATCATCACATTACACACACAGATGACAGAACTTTTTAAAAATAAATCTCAATGCTGTTACATTATCTAGGATCTCTAGGTAATTGTTAGAAGGTATATTTCAAGGTGAAGTGCCCAATGATAACTAATAGGAACATAAAGGAGCATGGAACATCAAATAATGTATATATGTCCATATGAATCAAGCAACGTTGTAAGATATACAGTTGATGGCTGATTATCCTATTTCATCATTCATTACATCTCTACCAGACACATGAAAATGTTGCTTTGGATACAAATATGATATATTTAATGTTCTCATATTCCCTTTTATTAAGAAGTTTAATATCAATATTGTTAAAATGTGATGACTGTGGGGGTACATCTTCTACCCTTGGACTTATACTCAGGAGGCTGACACATGAGAATCAAGGATTCAAATGTAGACTTGATCACATACAACAATTTCTTGTAGGAATTTGTGAAAAAAAGAAAACAGAACAACCACACTTTCACAGACACCTTTATTTAAAAAGTATGAACACACAATGCCTGATGTTTAAATAAACAATGAACCATTTAGATGACGGCTATCCAATTCCATACACTGCAGATGAAAAATACCTAACACAAGTAAAAGTTCAATAGAAGATGAACAGAAGCAGCAGAAGTAACATAAGATTGGCCTAGAAAATTTCTGTAAATGAATCTGACATACAGATAGCAAACTTCAATACCTACTCCAAATGTTTCAAAATGAAAACAGCAACCACAATTGGTGATCTTCTCTATTATACTTGAGTAATCATGGCACATAATTTACTTCTGTCAAGGCAATGAGGGAAAATCACTAAACAAGATTTTTTTCTTGAAACGTAAGACAACTAATATGTATAAAATCATTATCAAATCATTTATATGAATAGGGTTTTTCTTTTGTATGAATTTTTTCCTATTTCCTGACATCAAAGTCATATATAAAAGCTCTAACATATTTACAGGTTAGAGACATGGCTGTGCAGTTATGACAAGTTCATCACCACGACCAGCATCAGGTTTTTGACAACAGCCTGTAATTCTTGCTACAGGAAGTTGCAAGGGTCTAATCTCCTTGGGAAGCAGCATGCATGTACACATATACACACAAAGACATGCTGATATCACGCAATTAAAATTAAAACAAATTGTCAAACAAATACATTTTTACTGGTGAAGGGTTTTTCTTGTGTTAGCATCCATTCCTGTAACTCAGATATTGAGGTACCTAAAGGCTTACTTAGAGAGTTTTTCTTTACCATGAATTGGTTCATGTAACAGAAAGGAAGCATGTAGGTTTGAAGTAAAAAAAAAAAAAATATATATATATATATATATATATATATATATATATATATATATATATTTCAATCCTTCTCAGTTGGTTAATCAGCTGGGATTATTTAGGAAATTCTGTTCTACTGGAGGAAATACGTCACATGGGGTGGGCTTGAGAGTTTACATTCTTACACCATTTTGAGTTCCCCCTCTCTGCTTCATGCTTCAGATTGAGGATGTGAGCTTTGAGCTTCCTGCTTTAGCTGCCAAGTGTGACACTTGTTGCATTGGCACTTTCATGGTGATCCCATATCCCTCTGAAACCATAAGCCAAATTAAACTCTTTCATAAGTTGCCTTAGATACAGTGTTTTATCACAGCAACAGAAAATGCACAAATACACATCAATAAAGTTTTACAACTCGATGAGGTATTTGATATAATTGTAACAGAATAGTTTTATTTATAAACACTTATATTTACTAATACTTAACACTTATAAAATATCTAAATCCTATAACTGAAAACTTATAATCTAAAACCTATAATCTAAGAACACCCTAATACCTATCTATAAACAACTAACTATGACTATCTTAACTTTCTTAAAAGGATTTTAATATTCTTAGTGTAGGTCTGTTCAGGATGACTTAGTTTACAGCAGTCCCAGCATGTAGTCCCTTTCAATCGTAAAGTCCATTGGGCCTTACTTTGCCAGTTTTCAAGGCCAATTTATTTCCACCACCAAACTGTGTCTAGTTTATAGTCAGTCTGTTCCAACCACCAAACTGAGGGTGGCTTTCTCCATAGGTTTCACGGCCTAAAGCTTCTCCAAGCAGCTTCCAAACTCCACCCGCTTTGCTGTTAGCCTTAATAGGCTGAATTAAGGCAAAGGGTCTTTCTTGGGCTAACTTATAAAGAAATGTCTTTCTGTCTTGGACTCTGCCTTTCAGTTTATAACCATTACAGTGTGATGGCTTGAATATGCCATACCTCGCAATGTACTTCTCCAGCGTGACTTCTCAGTCGGTGAGAGTAGGAGAAAGAGAGAGCCCGTGGAGCTTTCTTTTTTTCTATTTGTGATATGCAAATATTGGGAACAAGCAAAAAAAACTTGTCCTAAGTATTGCCTTTTTGTCATCTTCATCCACTTAATCATAGGTTGAAACTAAGTTCACAGGGTAGCTGGGGACTTCCCAATAGCTGATCAGATTTCATTATTCATCTTTTGTTTACCAAAACAATGACTGTTCCTAACCATGGCTTCTGTTCCCGAAAACATAATGACTCTTCCTAACCACAGATTCTGTTTTTCATCCTCAAAACATATTCTTGTTCCTAACCATAAACGAACAAATGGATATGATTGGTTAGACTGTAAAACCTATATTCTGTATCAGTTGATATAGGTCAACTACATAAGGAAAGCCCCTATTCATTAACCCTGATTGTTGGAAAGATGTACCTGTAACTTGGCACAGATGTTTTTGGTTTTCAAGCTTAAAAGCTCTGTAACAATCTGGCTCAGGTTGGGGGATTGTCACAGATCAACTCTGAAGTATGTTTTGTGGCCCTGATTAATCAGTAGTGTATTAATTACAATAAATTCTTGTAATTTTCATTGACATGGCGTTAGGGTTCTGTTGGATCTCAGCACACCCTATAACACAACAGCTTTATCACATTGCTTCCATTCATAGAATTTCACTCCGGTATGAACTTTTATGATGATGAAGAGTATAGAAATGTGCAAAGGCTTCATCATTTTAAATATATTCATAAGGTTTCACTCTATTATGAATTCTTTCAGGATGAAAACTATAGAACTGTGAAAAGGCTTCACCATATTAACATACTCATAGGGTTTCTCTCCATATGAACTCCTTCATGATGATGAAGACTATAGAAATGTGCAAAGGCTTCATTATATTAAATACATTCAGTTTCTCTCCAGTTTGAGTTCTTTCATGCCTTTGAAGGTGACTGTGACATGTAAATGTTTTACTGCATTGGTTACAGACATAGAATTTCTCACTAGGATGCTTTCTTTCATGACTTTGAAGATGACTGTGACATGCAAAGGCTTTCCCACATTGGTTACAGTCATATGGTTCCTCTCCAGTGTGTTCTTGTGTGTATTAGGAGAGTACCATGATGTGCATATGCTTTATCACATAGGTTACATTCATATGGTTTCTCTCCAGTATGTGTTCTTATATGTATTAGGAGAGTACCATGATGTGCATATGCTTTATCATATAGGTTACATTAATATGGTTTCTCTCCAGTATGTGTTCTTATAAGTATTAGGAGAGTACCATGATGTGCATATGCTTTATCACATAGGTTACATTCATATGGTTCCTCTCCAGTGTGTGTTCTTGTATTAGGAGAGTACCATGATGTGCATATGCTTTATCATATAGGTTACATTCATAGTTTCTCTCCAGTATGTGTTCTTGTGTGTATTAGGAGAGTACCATGATGTGCATATGCTTCATCAAACTGGTTACATTCATAAGGTTTCTCTCCAGTATGTGTTCTTTTATGGCTTTGAAGATGACCACTTTGTGCAAAGACTTTAC
>CAJQZJ010036789.1:0-15781 GCA_907164525.1 Lophiomys imhausi
ATTAGTAAAACACAAGATCCCTCAGACATGACCCTGCACGTGAAAAACAACAAAAAACTGTATTTCCTATGAACATCACAGGGTTCACATTTGTTACAGCTTGCTTAGTTGGCTCCTCAGCTACCTCTGCTGTCCCCACCAATATGAGAGGACAAAAGTAGTAGAGGAGTCAGATCAGGCAGGAAGACTCACTGCACACACTGGATGGTATGCACATGTCACAAACTGAAAATAAGCGAGTGGTGACCTAAAGCATAACTCTCTAAAGACAATTAAACAAATGATTTGGTCCTATATGACTTTCATTAAAGACAAAATGAGTCAAAACACTTCAGAATCCAATATGCGATCATGTCTTTTTAAAAGGAAATATGAGGAGGCCGGGTGGTAGTTACCTTAAGAACACTCCCTTCTTCCAGAGCAGCATTTCTTTCTTGTCTAAGCTTTCCCATTTCATCGGCTTCTACAGAATCACAGGGAGGAAGCTGTCAACATTGAAACGCAGAAATTACACATCAGATGCTAACCTTGAGCACAGCAAGTCCTATGCTCCACAACATAATTTACATCTTACTTTGGAGTTGTTTGGGTAAAAGGAAACCAATGTACGAGGCTATTTCTCTTTTAAGCTTAACCTTATACTGCTGTTGCTTAAAATTTATATTATTAAAAGATATATTTATTTTTAATATTTTATACATGTTTTTATTTTATGTGTGCAGTGTACCTGTTTGTGTATGTAGCACATGTGTGTAGTGCCTATGAAGGTGATGGACCCTCTGGAACTGGAGGTGTTGGAGCTGAGACCTGAACCCAGGTCCTCTGCAAGAGCACTCAGTGCTCTCAACTACTGCACCATCTCCAGCCCAAGCTGTCTTGAAATGTTCTCTCATGATACTTGATTAGACCGATATAGTATCATACTATAATGACAGTCTGCTGCGGAGTCTGCAGTTGGGCTGGATGTGGAGGTGGGCACTAACCTTGCCTTTTCTGTGTATGGCCTCACGTGCTTCCTGGGACTTCACACTATGTCTAGTGGCTTTTCATTCCTACATCTAAATAAGGAAAGGAATGGGATGGTTTCCCAAAGTTTGCATATAATTATATATATATATTTGAAGATTACCATCTGCTTACAATCACATATTATCTTTTTCTCTGTTTCATTCTAACACTTTTATTGGCGGCAGTGGGGTGGTGAGACAGAGATTCACTATGTAGCCCAGGTTGGTCATGAACTTGCTTCAACCTCCTAAGTGCTGGGACTTAAGGCATACACCAATACACTGAACTTCATTCTAAACTCCTTGGTCACCTTTGACAAGACTAAATTCAATCTTTCTTTTAAAAGTGAATTATGATGCTAACTTTGTTTGAAACCTCCCCTGAATGTTACTTTCCTTGGAATATATAATATTCTGTTACTACTCAGGCCTTACTACATAATTCACTTTTAAAGTTGTCATTATTTGTGCACTTGGCTCTCTGGTAAACTATACAAAGGAAATTTTATCTATCTTTATTGCATGTGCCATGGCACCTAACACAATGTCCTCAATACTGTACTTCATCAATACATATCTGACATAGTACAGATAGATCTTCAGAATCTATAAAGTTTAGGCACAGTGGGAACTACCATTTATATTCTGAGTCAGTGTAACTTTACAGTCTCATCACATACAACTCACTTTGGATTTTCATTCAGTTTTATGTCATTTGTTACAATAGTGGCCTCGATACACCAAACCAACAAGAGCCTAAATTATGAAAAATCTACTTTAGGAAATTGACGCCATGTTCACTGCTGTTTGGAGATAATCCACTCATGGTACTTGATTAGACTGGTTGTAGGCGTTAGATAAATTAGATTTAGAAAATATATAGGAGTTTCTGATACTGTCTCTTAATTCGGGGCCTGAAGAGCATTATCAGCATGAAGTCAACAAAAACAGGAAAGACTCAATAGACTAAAAAACAAGTTTGAAGTCAGAAAAACAGGAAAGACTCAAGACTTGAAGAAACAAAGTATCTGGCCTGACATTGTTTTCAGCTGCTAAGTGGGCGGAGCCCAAATTAAGCTGAAACAGAGTTCCTCCTATTTGACGACAGTGCGTGGAGCCGAGAAGAGAAGAGGCCCCTGATGCTAGAGAGCTCCAAGAGTCCTTCTGAAAAAAGGGCTGGCCATTGATGGCCAGCTCTCTCCCTGAAGCAGAAAGAAGCCGGTGAGCAAAGAAAGCCTGAGCAAGACACCAAAAGGCCAAGGACTGGACCCTGTGGCTCAGCTTTTGCCTAGAGGGGTTTGATCTGTCCAAACAGTGGCCTAAAGGAAATTGTGCCTGGCTTTAAGGACTGAGGCAGAGCAGCTGAGTTCCTGATTCAAAAGAAGTAAGTTGGCCTGCAGACGGCTGGGTCTCCCACAGAGAAGAAAGCATGAAGCCTTATTTAAGGTGAGACTACAATAACCAACGACCCTGACGAACCTGCATCTGAGAGATCCAGAAGAAGGACTGCTAAGTGTGTTAAAGAATCTACAACAAATACTGTGTTCCTGACGACTGAGGACCTGCCCCAGAGACTGTATCATTCTAAAAGGTTATGAAAGTAGTTGTTATGATTATCAATAGGTTTAGTGGATAGGTTAAAGGGGTTGTAGGAATTTATAGGATTAATAGTTAAGAAATTGTTGGTGTTTGTTATAAGTGAATTTAGTAATAAATAAATAAGTGTTAAATAATAATTTAAAAGTTCGGTTACAACTGGTAGACTGTAATGGAGATAATCCACTCATGGTACTTGATTAGACTAGTAGACTGTAATGGATGGTCTGCTGCCAAGTTGTGCTGGGTGTGAATGTGGCCGCCACACTTGTCTTTCCTGTGTTCGACCTTGTGCTGGCAGCAGGTACAGCACTATGAGGTTTTTAATATAGAAACGATGATTAGAATCACAGCAAGATCCTTATATGTTGGGCTCCAAATGGCACATTCTTCTCAATCCAAAAGTTCACTGTCAAATACACAAAAGCAGGGCTGACATACACTGGCTCAGCAATTCCTCTTTAAGAAGGTGACAGCCCAGATGTCTGAGTCAGAGAACATGGGGATTGGAAGAGCGAGTGACAGCATGCAATCTGAGAGCCTAGTTATGAGGAGCAAGAATGATGGAAGCCATCCCTGAAGGTCAAAACAGTGGCTCATGTCAGGTTGGCATGGAAGCTGACTGTGAACCATGCGAGAGACTTTTGAGTAGTGATTTCATCTGGGATACATAACAGACATCCAGCAAGCTGCAGACTTATCATTACTCTATCTCATCATGTATATGTGATATTTCAGTAAACATATTAAAAATACTATGAAGCTGGATGTGGTAGGGCATGCCTGTAATCCCAGCACTTGAAGGTAGAGCCAGTAGGAACAGGAACTCAAGGTTAGCTTAGGTTACATTAGGTTACATACTGAATTTGGGACCAGCCGGGGCTACATGAGAGCTTCTCAAAACAAAACAACCCCCCCAAAAAAAACAAATAAAAATAACTCTAATAAAAATAAAACAATGAATAGGAAACAACTAATGAGGACACAGTTGGCAGCAGAAATTCACTGCACGTTTTTCTGCTCCTTTCTCCTCCCCTTCCTAGACACCATCCTAAACCCTAGGCCTTCTTGCCCTAGCACTAGCAACGTCCACTCCTAAGGACTCCTTGTCCAATGCAGCAACCACAGTCTTCAAGTCAGAGCCCCTCTGCTCTCTTGACCTCTAACGCAGAAAGCATTAACTTTCTTACCCTCTTACCCACTTCTCTTCTGGCAGCTGCCAGAATCTCCAGCGGGCCTGATCTGCTGCTTTCTCTCACCTCCAAACAAAAGATCCTCAAGTTTCCTTCTGAACCCATCTTTAAGTTCTTTTATTTATAGCACAGATCCTGCACAAGGGATCCTGTGTCTTTTACCTCTACACATGTTTGGTCGTCCACACAAGGAGAACTGAGGGAGATTTTCTCAGACAGAACAAGTCTGAGAACATCCTATATGATAAACTTCAGACACATAAATGGATGTGTGGACCCATGATCTATCACATCAGTTCTTGTAGTTTATCTGATGGCATGTGTGTTTACCAATCTCCCCAGCAGAGTCCAAAAAAAAAAAAAAAAACCCAACTTTTAGATGATAATGCATCAGAGAATCCAGTCAGTGCCCTAGATGAACAAAATCAGATGCCAGAACCTTTGGATAGAGAATGGACTGCCTTTTACTGCTCTGTTCCTGTGACCCACTCTCCACAAGGAGTAGGAAGTAAATAAAGTGCTACTTGGCAGGAGATGAGATGAAGTATTAAACACCCCACCTTCCCTCCTGTAATTATGAAGATCCTTATTCCTCAAGGAAGAATTATAGGAGATGGCAGGTGGGGAGAAAGGACCATTTGTTGTCATCAGCTTTAGAGGCACCACTGGCGATATGTGCACAATCTCTGTCATCTCTCTGGTAAGATGGTATGATCCATGGGTGGTAACATTTTTCCTAATATAGAGAGCAAGTATGCCCCATGTTGGAGATTCCTTTTGGGACCTAAGTATACCAACATATTAACATTCTTTGATGCAAACTGCATGGTTTATGGTCAGTAACTCCCTTTATAAGGAGTTGGTCAGTGGATGACAATACCCTTTGATGTGGACAGCAAAAGCCCTTGTCCAGTCAAGCCTGGTGGACCTCCTATAATGTGGGGCAAAAAGGTTGTTTGACAACCTCAAGAAGGGTACTCTGATGGCAGAAATATGCTGTTGGAGGTGTGACAGAAATGGGAGGAATAGCATCTTCTTAATGAGATGTGTGCTCACATACCCCAAGAGCTCCTCTTCAAGCAGCTGCCTTCAAACCCTCACTGCTAAGCTTGCTCACCTTCTAAATTCTGACAGAAAGCATCACTTTTCTCTTGCTCCCTATTCCTTTTCTCTTCTCGGGACACTGGCCAGAATCCTGACCCTGCTTTTTCTGATGCACAGGCCATTTTCATTCTGTCTTACCCCGATATAGTGACCTGAATCCTTTAGGAGGTGAATCCTAGTAGAAGGTCATTGCTTTTGGAGTGGGTCTTGCTTGTCTTCTAATATCCAGCCCTCATGGCAGCTGAGATCTCCAACTTACTTGCCCTGTTATTTTTCCCTCAGGTGCCAGTGAGATTGACCTTGATCTTGGTTTCTGATTCCATTTTAAAAGTCTTTTATCTATGGGACTAAGAACCTGAAAAGGGCATTATCCCCTGGTAATATTCCCAATTTTAGGCTCTGGTTAGTTCATTCTTTATTCCATTCCATTCTGTGTTTACTTTGATTCAGACTCGTTCTTGACTTTACCCGACTAAAACACATTAGCTCCCTCAAGGATGAGGTATAGAGACAAGTCACTGTCCTTAACCTTTCCTCTTAATATGCCGTACAGTTCAGGGACAATGGGACTGTAGACAACTGACTAAATCTACTCCCAAGCAACAGTGAACCTACAGGACAGACCACTCCAGAATGCAAACAACTAGCTACAACACAGAACCTGTTCTCTGGAGCAAACCATCACAAAGCAACCAGTCTCTCGTGCTGATGACTTCCAAGGACTACCTTATGGTGTTAGAACTCAGGCCCCAGTGGATAGGTGACCAGGACTACTTCATTGTTCAAACCTCCTGTCCAAGTCCCAATTCTTGCTCTATTTTAATCAAAAGTGCATTCCAATACCCTGAGCATAGACAAAGGATCATTGGATCCCTTTGCATGCTCTTGCTGATGTGCCAGAGTTGACTAAAACTTCTCTCTCTGCTTCTAACAAAAAGGGAAGAGAGCATCAACTGTTTTTATCAGCCACAAGAGGAGAACATATGAGTAAGAACACAGGCATTCCATGTAAAATAATTATAAATTAGACCCCATTATTGTGAAACTAAGACTGCTGGGGGTAGCCATAATGGAATTTCCCCACCTTCATAGACTTGAACATCATCTACCACAGACTGGCTGTCTCAGAGCAGGCACTCTACTACTTTTGAACTGAAAAGCTATGGAGACTTACACAGTAACAATAACTTGGTTTTTATTTTTATTTTTTTTCTGTGAGGTACTTAACAAGCAGTGACTTATATAACATTTTTAAAATTGTGGTATTTTATTCACTCATGAATTGAAAGATGGAATTTTTAATGGAATAGACTTCCATAATACTAAATGAGAATTCAAAGTGTGCTTTGAGAGACTTCTTTCATTGTACATGTGACTGTGATGGAGGAATGTATTCTTATGGATTCAGTTGGAGAAAAAGGGAAAGCTGACGCTTGACAACAGTATCTTCTGTATGATAGGTAGGAGGCAACTAACAGAATTTCCTAAATTAATAATTACTGTTGCAAAACATTCTGATCTACAACCTCAACAGGAAATCACTGGCACGCAGAGCGTCTTGCACAACTGCTATAAGTACGGTGCTTTTGCTTTCAAAGTATGGCAGACTGACAACACTCTTTCTTATCTGTGCTAAAATCCTGTTGGTAAGAAGGAAACAAATTACTCATTTAGAGCATGGTCATTGCTCTGTGGCTGCTCAGCAAGCTCTGCGTGCTCATACAGGTCCCTGATTTCCTGGCACATCAAAAACTAGCATTGCCTTTGCTTGAGAAATGGGCACGTCCATCTTGAGACTGCTTAGCAGAAAGAGACAGACCCACCTGGAACGCTATGTAATTAAGTGCATGAAACCAGCGTCAGCAGATGGAAAGGGGGTTCTACAGCTCAGTTTTTGCTAAATGCCACAAGATTCCTAATAAATCCATACCTTCGTTCTGAGAAAGCCAAGTACTGTCCTTAGAGTAACCAAAGAGATAGTTTTTTGTTTGTTTGTTTTGTTTTTTGGATAATTGTGATGAGTAAAATGATCAGTGGTTAAAAGTGGTTTCAGCATCCTTAATCATCAGAGAAATGCAACTCAAGAAAAAGTGGTTTGAAATGTTAAAAAAAATGGCATGAGTAATCTTTAAATGAGAGGATCAGATTTATTTTTATCAATAAATTAATCGTACACCCAGACTCTGCATTTGTAGAAATGTGGAACTAATTCCAGGACTAAAGCCTCTTGTCAACAAGACTGTTACTTAAAAGCAACTGGGCTGTGGACTACATGTGCTTTGTTGGTAAAGGATTCAAGTTTTGGAGACTTGGTCCTCAGCATGTAGTGATGAGGTGCAGGGTTTTCAGGACATGAAATCTAGTGAAAAGTCATTGCTTTTTGAATTTTCAAAGTGTGCTCACTTATTCTCATGAGGGCTCCTTCCTTTGTGATGTCATCTGCCTATAGGCCTTCCCCAGAGGTTCATTCATTGACCCTCTACAATCCTGGCGTTTGATCTGTGACTGTAGAAGTGGCAGCTAGATAAGCCTGAACCTTAGATAGTTCATATCTAACAAAATATACACTAGTACAATTAAAGCTATAAATAAAATTATGAAAAGTATGTTGTGTACATTTTTAAAGGAAAAGACAAGGAAAAATTTTAATTTATAAACTTGAACTAAAATAGAAAATATAAGACTTCTAAATATAAAGTTATATCAGAATATCATTTAAGGCATATAGGGAATGGAAGAGTTAACAGATAAAATAAACGGCAAAATTTTGAGTATACAGTAATGATGTATAAATTTAAAGGAACAAATATAGGCACCAAAAACTATTGTGTTCAGATTCTATTAGATGTACTGTAAAGTGGTACATATAATTATAATCACTGCAAACCAAAAAAATACTATGATAATAAGCCACTGAGTCAAGTAGGAAAACACAAGAAAGTAATCTAGAGAGGCAGACATTCAGTATTTGTATAGTCACATACACCTAACTATATTCTCATGACAAGGAAAATTAAAACTAGTGATAAAAATTCTTTTCTAAAGGTATCACAAAGTTTAGCATATTTAATACATTAGTATTAAACTGATAAAAATATTCAAGATGCATATGAAACATACCATACTTTTCTCAAAACAAGGACAATGATATGAGGGAAAGTAAACCACATTTAGCTCATAACCAACTCATTCTATAAATTCAACGAATTCTAATAAAGTACCATAAATATTTAATATCATGACAAAATAATTTAAAATGTCATTTTTCAGATCAAAAGAAGCTAATAAACTTCTTAGCTTATTAGTATCAATGAGCCCAGTATTAAGTAGCTAAAAATAATGTACTAGCAGAGAAATAAATGAATAGAACAGAGACTAGGACAAAGAACACATCTATCTACACACCTAGTAAGATATTTACTACAAGCTTAAGTTTGCGTTTCAAGTCAATAGGAAGATCAGAGAAGGATGGCTTGTTAAATGACAATAGAACAAGGACAAGTGTTTGTGCATAAACAAGAATACATTTTGAGTTAATGAGGTATGAAAGTTACATATAGTATATACTTGGGCTGAATGTTTCCCTTAAACAATAAATGCCAAGAATCCATAACAGAAAGGTCTGAAAGATCTGATGAAGTAAATTTCAAAATTCTGTACATCAAATGACTTATGAAGTGAATAAGCTTCATAATCCTATCTTACTAAGACATAAAAGCTGGCAAAATGTCATTTTGTTTTAGAAAGCCCAAGTGTAGTTGCCCTGACTTTTCTGCGCAGGGAATTGTCACTAGTAACTGAAATGGAACACACATGGCAGAGAGTGCCTGTGGGTTTAGCAATGTATTTCCCTAACGTTATGTCTCGTGGCAACGGTTCAGATTGTAATATATAACAGAGTATGCACTAATAGGCACTTTTCTGTGCATATATTCCAGTGAGTTCAGGCAGAGTAGGATGGGCACACACATGAATCTGCATTAATAGCTAGTCATAATGCCCTACATGGCAAACTGTCAATAGAGCTGAACTGAGGGGAGGGAGGCAGCATAAGGGGCTGAGAGCACAGGAGGCAGAAAAAACTTTTACTTTTGATTAATCTGTAGCTTTACATATTTATTCTAGGAACATGTATTGTTCATAGAATCTTTGTATGTATGTGTTTGTGAACCTGTGTGAACATGTGTACATGGCCACTTGCTTGTGCATTCATGTGGAAGTGAGGAGGCTGACATCAGGTATATTTCTCAACTGTTCTCCAGCATAGTTTTTTGAGATGAGGTTTCTCATTGAGTTCATCAAGTCAGTGTAATCGTCCAGCAAGCTTCTAGAGACCCTGTCTGCCTATGAGGACTGTGATGAGGGGAGCTCAGCTCGAGTCCTACTTCTTACGAGAGGACTAGAGATCTACACCTATGTCTTTATGCTTGTGTAGCATGTAGTTTACCTACTAACTCATATCCCCACCCATTATATTTGCATACTGTGTTAAAAAAAATCCCATGTAGGGGATGAGGAGATGGCTCATGTGGAAAGCACCTGATGCAGAAGCCTGCAAACCTGAGTTCATTCACTAGAGACCATGGGAAACCACCAGTCAGGGGTGAGGCACTGGGGAGGGAGGGACAGGTAGATCTTTGGGGCTAGCTGGCCAGCTAGCCTAGACTACTTGAGCTCAAAGCCAATGAGAGAAACTGTCTGAACAAACCAGTGGTTATCTTCTGAGGAATGAGAAGCAAGGTTGACCTTTAACCTCCATACATATGTGTATATATGTGTGTGTGTGTGTGTGTGTGTGTGTGTGTGTGTGTGTGTGTGTGTGCATATCTGAGCTCACATGTGTACCCACACCTACATGTAGACACATCCCCATAAGTAATAACTAAATAATCTAAAATAAATTAATAAAAGCCAGTGGAAACTGGAGAAAGGGCATTATATATGACCCACAACACTCAAGACTTGTGCTCTACATTCAATTAAAACAGCTGGAGACAGCATACCCTACCTGTGAGTCTATGATGCTGGAGAGTTCATGGACACCAACATTTACTTCATCCAACTGCAAGCAAAACAAATTTCTGGCAACCTGGACGAAATCTAAATTAACACATTTTGGTAAGAAGATAGCATTTAATTCCATCTAAACAAATGTTACTTTCTTCTCTGGAAAGTTGAAATTATGAGCTTAGGTTAACTTACACAAAAACAGCACTGACCAAGGTGACATGTAAATGTCACATAAATTTAAATAACAGAGAAGACATTTTTACTTCACTTCAGTTAGTCTTGTTACATAATTCAGCTAAGAGATAAAAAAGCAAACATATCAAACAGACATCTAATTCCCTAATCCTTACATTTTCTGAAGAAAAAATGGACAGTATTATGACATGGCTTTTCAGGCTGAAAGAATGTAAGGGTTGGTAATAACAGCAACAGGCAATGTTTATGCAACAGCTGTATGTGCTTAATGGTCATCGTCACCGTTCCTCACCCTCCTCTGAAGCAGATCTTCTTTCTGTTCTAAAGATGAGCAAATCAAACCTGAGACAGGCTTTCTTAAACTTACCAAGGCCACTTGGCAGGTTAAGTATCAGAACAGCCCATAACTTACAGATACTCTGGTGGCCCACTCATATATGTATCCTCAATATGTTGTCATTGTAGCTACTACATTGTAATTTGAAAGGGTCCTTACAAATGTTCTGTGTTCTGGCTTTACCCATTTCTGCTCTTATTTCATGGGTATATTCCTTTTTTTCTTTCTAAGGATATTGATTAGTTTATCTAAAGTTATCCTCTGCTCTTATCATTTCTTTTCCTTTCCTTTTCTTTCTTTTTTACTTTTATTTTTAGTCTTTTGTTTCTTTGTCTGATACTTTGGGGTCCCTATTTTATTTGACCTTATTGAATGCCCAGAAGTCTTTGATTTTGAGTTTATATTTAATAACTAATAAGGCACTAAGAAAGTACGTTGGAAATTATGTGTGATTAACTTGCTTTGTCAACTGACAGGATTATTTTACTGTAGGAAAAACAATCTGGAGCTTGCTGACATTTTTGTTTAGATTCTTCAGAGACACACGTTAAATCCTCTGCTTTGATTATAAACATGGATGCAAATGTCATTGAGCATCTGGGTACATGTTTTGAGCAATGACTCACCAGAGACGTACCCAAACTCCCTTGCTGCTAGTAAGTATAGTTTCACAATATCTCTAGTTTAATTTCTCAATGAAATATACTTCTTTCCCCCCTGAAAGTTTAAAGGAATAATAGGTGCTACACTGCTTGAGAAAGGTAAAAAAGTAGCATGGATAAATATCCATACCAGACACCTGAGAACTCTGATTTCAATGTTCAGTGTAAAGCAGCCTATAGTCACACCTGCTGCTTCACACCAGCTTGCCCTTGCTGTGAGCACACCGTCTTCAGATGCCTAGGTCCCCTGCCTCTGCACACTGGTGTACTTACTGCCCTCTCTGTACCCATCTTCTGTTCTTATAAAGTGTGGGGGGTTTTGTTGTTGTGTTAGTGGTATGTATATTTCTTCTTCCTGTTACTATTATTTGGGGGATGATATTCAAGAGATGAAACCCCAAATATCTGTTTTTCCTCATTGCAAAAAGTAAAAGGTGAATTTCTTTATTTTAATAGAAATGTTTTAAAATGATACAATGTTGCATTAATTATGTATACCACAGGACAAAAGTTACAAGGGCTAGAAAGTAGCCATTATATTCAAACATTTCTGTCTAGTAGAATAGATAGATAGGAAATAGTTTTTGGAAAATAATTTAGTGATAGGTATTGATATTCCAAACCATTTGGGGAGGACTTATCTGATGCAGTGATATGTATGTATTCTAAATGTTAATTGCTCCCAGAGGCCTGCTTTCTTTAGGAGATGCACCAAATGAAGATGTTACTTTGTTTGCTAACCATTGTCTCTGACTGGCTTTAACAAAATGCTGGGGCCTGTGATTGAAGAGAGAGAGGTAGACTGGGCCAAGGCTGATGAGCTTTGGGAGCAGAGAGATTGACAGGAAGAGGAAGCTTAGAGGAGGAAGAAGGGAGATGCGCCATGGGTTACAGATGGAAGAACTTCATGTCACATGGCCTGGAACATCGGCATAGCGTGGAGAATAACATCCAAAGGGATGACTGTGTATATTGGGGTCTTATTTTGGGAATGTTATTTGGGGAATAACATTAAAAGCTACCATAGATGGGCTAAGATTGCACAATTCAGGCTAAGGCTTGTTAAAATCCATCAAGTGTCTCAGTGTGATTATTTATAATGGTGGGTTAAGGATTAACACCGCTGAACAATTAACTATAATATAAATACTGGAAATAATTGAAATAATTATTTATAATAATTTAAATAATTATTTCTACACTTATCCTATAAAAAGACAAGAAATCTGCTACATTTGAAAATATAAAATGCATATTTATAAAAGCTGTAATAAATATAGATTTGTAATAGCAGCTACTGAGAAACCATCAACATGCCAAGAGTAGAAACCTCAGTGCATTATGCCATCTCTAAGAATAATTATGCAGTACGACAAAAGCTTCCTATTCCACTAGCTGAAAAAAAAAGGACATAGATGTAATCTCCATACTAGTGAAATTAAAATTTCTACAATTTGTATTAGTTCTTCTGCTATTATTAAAGCGAGATTTATGCAATAATAAAACATACAAAGAGAATGGGATTGACTAATGATATTTAGACCCTGTCTGCTGACTCAGCCAGGTTAGTAGCAGTGGCCATTTTTAAAGCACCAGTTAAGGAACTTGAAGTAGCATGGTATAAGTTTTCATTCTCCCTGTAAGGAGCAAGCTCTCTCAATGAAAAAAGGTCACAATAATGCCCACCAACTGTCTGTGACAAAACAACATGATGCACTTAAGACATTACCTCCAAAAGACACTGTCCCCTTTGAGTCAGCATGGACTTGCTGTCTCAGGGTTTCCTGTTGTTCCTGTGTTGGCTGAATACCGAGGTAATTGAGAGCCTAGAAAGAAAAGGAATTATTGTGAAGCAATTTTCAAATCTCTGGGGTAAAACTTTTCACTAGAACTATATTTTACAATGCAGTGGAAAACAAAATCAACAAGGGGAACCGTGACCAGCATGAAATCCCAAGGCAAGTCTGTTCACTGTTTGTAGCTTAACTACCTATGAAGGACTACCTTCCTGAATCTGCCATGCCCCTCCTCCACCATGGCAAATATCTTGGCTAATGCCACATTTATAAACATGACTGCAGGACCATAAATAAAATTATTTTCTAGTATATGTGATTTTGTAGAATAATTAAAAAAAATTTTTTCCCACTCCTCTGGAGTGGAGTGTCCCTACATAAAAGTCCCCCGCCCCAGTTCAGCAGTCATATGAGGGTCAAGAGCCTCCTCATACACCAGGGGGGGCCTACAAGGCAGCACCACTAGTGCAAAGTGTCGCATTGACAGGATGAAAAAGTCTATGTTCCTGTTCCCTTTGGTGCGTTGGTTGTAGTATAGATTTCCTGTACTATATGGTTAAAATCTGAGTATAAGTGAATAGATGTCATGTGCATCTGAAGTCAGATTTATAGATAACACTCAAATACATGAAAAGCATTTGGTTGTTACCCTGAGAATAGAAATGAAGTTGATAGAAATGGGTTAAAAGGAAAATATTAATTTTGGTTTCTTTTTTTTTTTTTTTTTTCTTTCTGAGACAGGGTTTCCCTGTGTAACAGTTTTGGCTGACCTGGACTTGCTCTGTAGACCAGACTGGTCTCAAACTCACAGTGATCCGCCTGCCTCTGCCTCCCAAGCGCTGGGATTAAAAGCAAGTGCCACCACGCCCGGCTTAATTTTGGCTTCTTTAAGGGTACACTTACACAAACAGAAAATAAGAAAGTTTTCCCTGACACTCAGTTCTCTGTTGTGCTCTTTCCTTTGGATAAAGTAACTCTGCCTTTAAAAGAAAAATGTGGACGACCCACTGGTACTCCACTATTCTTTTCATGTTATTTAGCCTTACATTGAACCAGCCATAACTTACAGTTAAAAGGCATTTGAGTGCATTTGCAGCCCCCTTTTTCCTTTGATGAGGCCCTGGGGCCATATGCTAGCCAGTGGAAGTGCTGGAGAACATGCAGGAAGTCTCCTATCAAAAGTAGAGTAAGCACTTCTCTCCTTTGCCCTAATAAAACGGGAAAGGAAAGAGCAGAAGGGATCAGCCAACTTATCTCACAAGGAACCTCAACAACGATGGCGGAATAGGCAGTCTACAGGAACCTCAACAATGATGGTGGAACAGATAATCTATCTGAAAGTCTGGAATGTGGGTCTCTGGTACTTGGAGCTTCTGTGCTTCTCCCTGGTTATTTTCTTCTGGGCTTCTTTAGGGTAAGAACATTAAGTTTCCAATGGAAACCACTGCTATTTGGGATTCTCTAGTTATATATGCCAAAATTAATTTTAATACACAAAAACTGACTGGCTGTCCTATCAGTGAATTGCAGCAAGAATCCAGTCATATTAAAGCTCAAAGGTAAACCAAATTTATTAAAGGTAATTGTCTTTGACAAATATCTTCTCCACTTGGAATATGTTCAAATAGTCACCATTTCTTTAACCAAAAACTTATTTGGTGCTTATTGTTTGCCAGGCATGTAACTCTGTGCAATGACATCAACAAACAACGTACTGTCTCTAGCCTCAAAAGCATATGGTCTTTAGGGTGAGAATAATGTGTAAATAATTATAATAAGTACAGTATTTTATTTAATACAAGTGTATAGAGGACACATTGTCATAAAAAGCATTTGCTTATCATAGAGGCATACAACTGACTGGGCACACTGGAAGGAAACCGGAAGAAGGCAGATATCAGGAAAGATTCTTCAAGTGTGTTTAAGGTTGGTCTACTGCCATCTTCCTACCCTATCAAAGCCATAAGTGTTGTTTACATAATATTTAAAAAAAGACTTTTAGCATTTGTGTATGTGTATTCTTTTCATCTCGAAAAAGATACAATTTAAAGAAAAGAATACAAAGAATACCTATGTACTTGGCTATCTTAAAATATTTAATGATTTGTTTAAAATCTACACATACATTCATGAAAGAAGACTGAGAATTTAGCTGAAAGCTCCCTCTGTCATTCTTCACAGTGAATGTTATCCTACGGTCATTACATTCTTCTTGTCTGTTCTTTAATATGACCTAGTATATGAGTACATGCCCCCTAAATAATGTACATTTTTAACTTGTGCATTTAAAGTTTTACACAAGTAGTGTAATCTAAAAGGATAACTACAAATTAACTTTATTTTTTCTTAACTTAGTAACTTCACAATTGTTCAATATTGCCTACATACGTAGTTCACTTACTTTGTATTTCATTGAATGGTTTTATTATAGTTCATCAACCATTCTCTGATTGGTAGACATTTATAATTGCCTTACCATTTTTTTACTATAAAACACTATACATGTCTTCTTTTATAGATGCATGTAAATTTTCCTACTGCATATGTATATAAGAGGAGGTATATCATCAACTTTTCTCCTGTTGAACTGTTCTTCAACCATGTGTACTCATTTACACATGCTAGAAATATATACAGAATCCTAGCTTCCTACATTCTTAACCAGGTTTATTGTTTTCATGTCTTCATTTTGTCATGATATCAGAAATAAAATGTTAATTTGAATTCCTCTAGTGACAAGTAACATGAGACATATTTTGTATATTTGCTAGTAAAAACTGACTTATAAGTTGTTAGAAATATTGTTTAAATTTTAGGACCTAGAGTTTAGGATATAAGTGTTAGTCCTGTTTGGAAATCTGCATATGGTCTTCATTATTGA
>CAJQZJ010036790.1:14735-36832 GCA_907164525.1 Lophiomys imhausi
GATGTTGCTTGTCTCTTAGCAGGTTTATTTCTGATTAGCTTAGCAAGGAACTATAATAGGCTGTCATAGTACCTAACAGAATGACTGGCTTGCATAACCATTAGTTTGCATTTCTTAATTATCCTAAACAGTTTATGACAGTTAGTAGTAAAAGGCCGAAACATCACATTTCATTTTTTTTCTTTACCTCCTAACCCTTCCATCCCATTTCTCTGGGGTGGGGTGTCCTTATATAACAGTCCCTCATCTCAGTTGAGAGGTCGTATGAGGGCCAAGAGCCTCTTCATTCATTGGGGATCTACAAAGCAGTACCATCAGTGAAAAGTGTCTCGTTGCCTGGGAGAGAGAGCTACTAAACAAACAAATCAATAAGCATACAATAGATAAAAAAGACTAAAAAATAGGAAAAATATAACTAATATATAAAAAATAAATAAAAATTAAAAATAAGAAGTCTATGTCCAAGTTCCCTTTGGTGTGTTAGTTGTAGTATTGATACCTTCTACTATATAGCTAAAATCCTACTATAAGTGAATAGATGCCATATGTGTCCTTCTGAGTCTGGGTTAGTTCACTCAGGATGCTGATCTTAAAAACTGTAACCCATTTCACACTTGCAAATAACTTTGAGATGGAAACAGAGTAGAGCCATCTTATGTTTATTTTTGTTGAGGTTAATATTAAAACTTGTTTACATTTTAAAAATAAATACTACAATGGTTTGATTATGAAATGTCCCAAAGACTTTTAATTTAAACACTTGGTCCTTAAGTGCTGGTTTTATCTGGGGAGGTTACAGAGGTTATGGAAACCAGGAGGGCTGGATCTTTGATGGATTTCAGTCTTCCTGTAGTCTGGTAGGGTAACATGTGAGAAGCTTCGTCATACTCTCGCAGCCACATATTTTCTTAGCCATGCCTTTCCCACGATGGACTCACTATACCTTCTGAAACTGTGAACTCAAATAATCTTTTCTCCCTTAAGTTGCCTTTGTCAGGTATTTGGTCACACTAATGAGAAAACTAACTAATGTGAATACTGACTGACCAACGGAGACTAGAAGGTGATACGTAAGGATCTAACGTGGTAAAATCTATGGTGATGCACTTATAACAGAGAAATCATAACACATACAAGCTATCTAGAGACAACTTTGTGGGTTTTCCTCCCTAGCCTGTGTAATACCCCATCCACTAATATCTTGCCTGCCATATTTATGTAGAAATAAAAAGCTGATCTAAGTTAATGCTCTTTCTATCCTAGAAAAATATTCAGTTAATATTTTTATTTTATAAATGACATATTCAAATATATTTTTCATTAACTACTTTCCTATTCCAAAACCAAGTACATTTCTTAATAATCAGTACAAATCTCCCTTTACTTACTATATTACCAAGATCTATACTATCAACCAATCTGCCTCTTAGGGTCTTCTGCACCTCACTTATCTGAGCATTGAGCACCTTAAATTAGGATGATCTTCTGCCTGCTTCCTTTAAGACTTAGATACTATCTGATTTTTGAGAAGCTGATGTTTCTTAATTGTTTTTGCATACTGTGACGGGTCCTTTGCTATATCCTAGTCTGGAGGTTGAAGGAGGACATAAGATTGACTCATGTGTTAGAAGCCCTTTACTTCTGCTCTAAAGCCATGCTCGTATCTGGAGTGTTATCTGAACTACATGCTAGCTCATGTTTCTGTAATATGATTAATAATAAATAGTGCTGAGCAAATGCCACGTACCAATCATAATGCTAAGTGCTTGACATGCATGACCTTGAATCTGACTTCCCCTTAAAGCAACCGTATCAGGGTCACTGAGCTAAGACAGCATGAAGGATTAGGACTTCCCAGACTGCTGCTGCACTCTCCTGCACAACAGGCACATCAGTGGCTGTTTCTAATGGCTGCACCCTGGAGCATCTTGTTCACTCTCTCCTTAGTTTACTTTGTACATGACTCTACACTATTTGTGTACATTATAAAATCCATACATACACATGTGTATATCTATGAAGAAATACATATATATTTAAATGTTTTCTAATTTACAATAATATTCAATAACTAACAGAAATACTCTAAATCTCTCTCAAATTCCTGCTGTGATGTGTTCATTGCTAACTAGATAACACTCAGCAAATGTACCCTAAAGAAATCGCTAAGGAGAATAATTAGGTTGTTTGCTTTAAAAACTGAAAATGCAATATACACGTGCTACATAATTAAGGCTTTACCATATAATCAAGGAATAAAGGACCCTGGCTTTCATCAAGAAGCACCTCTGACCCTGAATCTTGGATTGTCTGCTTTACTTACTTATGTTTTATCCATGTTAGTTCTCAATTTAAAATAAAAACAGTCTATCAAAAGACTGGATATTAATTATGTGAAAAGAATACTAATTAATAGTATTTCCAAGAATCACTAAATCTCAGTAATTAAAAGGTATATACGTTTGGCCAAAAATTGCTAACACATTGGAAAGTCCTTTCAGTCAGAGAAAACATGATGAATGCAGCATAAACCCATGTGAAGTCTGATGGTGGCTGTTTTCTTTTCTTTCTTGTTTTTTTGGTGCTGGGGAAAGAATACAGGACCTCATGCCTGGTAAGTCCTTTTACGGTAATTAAAAATAATATCAAAGTTGCATGAGTGCTCTTACTAATTCATATCCATACAATATCTTTGAAAACAAACAAACAAAACAGAGGAGCAAACATCATTTCTGTGTGTTTTCAAAGATGCAGTGGTCTATCTCATCAGTCCCTCAGTAAGGCACAATGGAGTGCATCTGTTAACTACTTGATGAGGTCAGCAACTTGCCAACTTCCTCAGCCTCACAGACATTATTATGATGCACTTCTTAAAATTTCAACCCTTTATTCAAAGAAACTTCTAGCAAAAGTCAAAATGTAACAGAAAGCACCAAACAATGCATTGATTTTGCTCTTTTATTCATTGAAGGAAAAAGGCATAATGTTTCCTCCTTTAAAGTCTATTAAGTCATATTATTAATTCATCATTGAGAAAGAATAGTTGAAAAAAATATAGGACTTCAATGTGATTTTACCTGGATTAGATGTATCTGTAGGGCTATTCTTCAAAGAAGTAACTGGAGCATGTTCTGTTTCATTGTATACAGGTTTTGTCTGTGAAAGTAAATGAAGGAGATGATACATCATTTTCTAAAGTAGGTCAAAGACCAAAGCAGATGCTCATGTTATCATGAACAGGATGGTTAAAAAGATCAAAGCAACATTCCAAAAAATATGAAGCTCCTAATATTTGGTATATTCATCTTCAAAGAAAGCATTTCAGAGTTGAAAGTAATAATTTCAGCTCTACAGTGTCTAAGGATAACAGAACAGAAGGCCATGCCCCTTCCCTTTTAAAAGAAACAGTCTAAGGGCTGACAAAAAACAATCTGTCTGATCACCATCTATCTTGAATAGAAGTTACCCTTAAGGAACTTATCCTATTGACTGAAAGTCTATCTGCTTCCTGTCTATTTTATTCTCAAGACAGATTTAAAGAATCTAGATTATACTTTAGAATTGTGATTTAATAGGACAATGTTGCAGATTAAAAGCAATTTTATTTTTACAAAAACATTAATTTGTACATATTAATTCTACATTGTTTAGGAATCGAATTAGTAAGGTGAACTATTTCACAGAAACACATGTGAGGATGAGGAGAACACTATCCACAGGAGGGATAATCAGAATTAGCCTCAGTATTTAAAGAAGAAACTAAGAACTGAGCACATACTCACATGCATATATGAGGAACTATCTTCTATTAGGTGGAAACAGAGAATTAAACATGACATTATAGTTTTGAGTGAAGTCTAGTTGGATCTTATGGTACCATGTTGCTATGTTGATGTTTTCTAATTAAGTTTTTTTTTAAGGTGCATTGGCTTGAAAATCTGTTTTACATGATAAAAATATAAAAACGAAAAATCTTTCAAGGAAATACTAACTTATTAATAAAACATCATTAATAAAATTACAATTCTATATTGACTTAACCAACATAAAAAACGCAAGAGACTTATGTACTGAATATATAAACTGGAACTTAAGATTACCTGGATTGCTTTGAAAGAAGGCAAAGTGGAGTCTTGAGTCTTGGGAGTGGATGAAGTCTTTGCAACTAGTGTTTCAGGGGGAGGGGAAAGAAGATTAAATGTTGAGGTTTGAGATCCTCGGTCTTCTGGTGCTTGTAATGGGGATGGACAGCAAATATCTCCTGGATGGTCACAGTAAGATTTTTGTCTGATAAATGCTATCTCCCAAGGAGATTCTAACCTACAATTAAAAGAGATCGCTTTGTGGATATGTAATAAACACAATGAAATAAATGCAAAGACAGTGTTGCTATTAAGTAAATACCTTTCTTTAAGATGTGCTAAATCACCACCTTTATAGATATATATATTAAATGACTTATCCTACCATATGGATGGAATTGTTACCTCAATTTGGCTCTGGTAATTATGTGTTTTGCTTCTTCAAATGATACACCAATCATAGATTCCTTGTTTACTGAGACAAGTTGATCTCCTGGCTTCAAACGTCCATCCTAAAAGCAAAAGACAAACAGAAAATTATAAAAAAATTAAAATTAAAAATAAAGTATTTTTAATGAAATTAACACAACAAAAGCAATTAATTTTTGTGAATGTCATAAACAGAGTAAAAAAAATAGAAAATCCAAAGAGAAAAATACTTTATTAATGCATGGTTAAGTATTATGCATAAGTAAACTTGTGCGGTTTATACACACAGTGAACACATTCTCATGCTAAAGCATCTGCCTACTGTAGGAATAAAGCCTGAACACTGGGAAAGGAGACTTGTTGTCAAAGCTCAGCTCTCTGAGTCTGATAAGATTCTGATTCTGATATTGCAAACCAACCACTCATTGCATGTTGAATATTTCAGAGTAGGAGACTTATCTATCCTGGTGAATAAGCATTCTTGCAACTTTCCTCTTACCAAACTGTTAAATGGAGATGTGAAGACACATGCACATACATGCATGCACACACACATACATACACATGCACACATTTCACACACATACTGTACACATGCACACTGACTTTAAAACAAATTTATTTATTTATTTTATATATGTGAGCATTCTAGCTTCACACACACCAGAAGAGAAAATCAGATCCCATTACAGATGGTTGTGAGCCACCATGTGGTTTCTGGGGATTGAGCTCAGGACCTCTGGAAGAGCAACCAGTGCTCTTAACCACTGAGCCACCTCTCCAGTCCCACATACTGACTTTTTTTTTTTAACTTTATTTTTTATTTCTTCAAGTTACATCTCAATCGCAATCCCCTCCCAACTCCCCCCTCCAGTCCCACCCTCCTACCCGCTTCTGCCTCAACCCACCCATCCCCTTCCTTTTTTTTTAAGTTTAAGGCATATCTTCCCCCCCCCCACAGCTCCCCCTTTCAGTCCAACAAATGGCTCTTTCTCTTATAATAATAAATACAATACAAAACAACAGAGGTAATTAGGCCACAATTATGAGAGTTATATGGCTTAGCATACAATCCCAATGTCCATCCTAAACCACACAAAGACCCAACAAAGAAAGAGAACTTCAGACCAATCTCCCTCATGAACATAGATGCAAAAATACTTAATAAAATACTAGCAAACTGAATTCAAGAACACATCAAAAGTATCATACACCATGATCAAGTAGGCTTCATCCCAGGAATGCAGGGATGGTTCAACATACGAAAGTCTATCAATGTCATTCACCATATAAAGAAGATGAAAGAAAAAACCACATGATAATCTCACTAGATGCAGAAAAAGCATTTGACAAAATCCATCACCCCTTCATGCTAAAAGTTCTGGAGAGAACGGGCATACAAGGACCGTAACCTAGAAATAATAAAGGCAATATACAGCAAGCCAGTGGCCAACTTCAAATTAAATGGAGAGAAACTTGAAGCATTTCCTCTAAACTCAGGGACAAGACAAGAATGTCCACTTTCACCATATCTCTTCAATATAGTACTTGAAGTTCTTGCTAGAGCAATAAGACAACTAAAGGAGATCAAGGGGATACAAATTGGAAACGAAGAAGTCAAATTATCCCTATTTGCAGACGATATGATAGTATACATAAGTGACCCCAAAAATTCCACCAGAGAACTCTTACAGTTGATAAACACCTTCAGCAAGGTGGCTGGATACAAAATTAATTCAAAAAAAATCAGAAGCCCTTCTTTATACAACAAACAAATGGGCTGAGAAAGAAATAAGGGAAACAACCCCCTTCACAATAGCCACAAGCAATATAAAATACCTGGGGGTAACTATAACCAAGCAAGTAAAGGACCTGTACAACAAGAACTTCAAGCCCTTGAAGAAAGAAATGGAAGAGGCCTTTAGAAGATGGAAAGATCTCCCATGCTCATGGATAGGTAGGATCAACATAATAAAAATGGCTATCCTACCAAAAGCAATATATAGATTCAATGCAATTCCTATCAAAATACCAACACAATTCTTTATAGACTTGGAAAGAGCTATTCTCACTTTCATATGGAACAACAAAAAGCCCAGAATAGCTAAATCAATCCTGTAAAAAAAAAAAAAAACATTTGGAGGTATCACCATCCCAGATTTCAAGCTAGACTACAGAGCAATAGTAGTAAAAACAGCATGGTATTGGTATAGAAACAGACCAGTAGATCAATGGAATCGAATTGAAGACCCAGAAATGGACCCACACACCCACCTAATTTTTGACAAAGAAGCCAAAACAGCACAATGGAAGAAGGACAGCATCTTCAACACATACTGACATTATAAAAATAAAGTTAAGAAACCTAATTATATTGGTTTTATCCAAATCTCAGTTAGTAATCACGCATCCTCTTTACTGTACTTGCTAGTCTTTCCTGTGGCCAGCCCTGCTAGGCTGTGGAATAGCATCATAGCCATGCCATGCTGATAACCACCAGTTTAACTGGCTGCCTTTGTTAAGTGGCCCTGTGCATAACCATGCCAAATATATAAGACACAGCATTAGCAATGACAAGATTGAATGGAGTTGTTGGGCCAGTGTCTCAGTCACTTGATTTTCCTGTTAATTGAACTGAAAGTAAAATTCTGTTCTTTACAGATTTAGTACAAAGACAGAAAACATTATAGCCAGTACTACAGAAAAAAGAAAAGGATTATATTCTCAGTGTCTTCCAAAGTCCGGTGTACAAGAAGTTTGGTCCCCTGCTTGGCATTATTGGAAGCAGTTGAGATGTTTATAGAGGTGAACATGAGGCATTAGAAGAACTGGGGACCCTGGTTTCTTTTCTCTTTTGCTTCCTGGACATTAGGCGAACATTTTCATTCTGTCACGTCCTGCCAGAATATGTTGCAGAAGGCCAAAAGCAATAGGCTAGTCAAACAATGACTGAAACATGAAAAAGTATGAATTCAAACAGACTCTCAGTTGACTAACTCGGGATCTGCTGGAGAGAGAAATCCAAATAACACACGAAGTTTAAAACATTTAGTTTTCACTTTCTTAGTGTTGAAATAATCTCTATAAATTCAAGATAACTGACTGAAAATCTAATGTGAGTCAGTAAGAGTGCCCAACCACAAATGGGACATCTATAACACTCCTCTCCTGTAAGGCTCAGTGACATTGGGAATATGAGGCAGAAAGACTGTAAGAGCCACAAGTCAGAAGAACTGGAGTGAACCAGTCTATTAAACAGGACCATTGCACTCATGAACTCACAGCAGCTATAGCTGTCTATATAAGATCTTGGAATGATCAAGCCAGTCAGCATTTCAGCATGAGCCTCCCACCCTTAACTGAAGAACAACTAGCAGTTGATGGCTTCTGGGAGAGTGAGAGTAGGTTTGGTTAAGAGTGTTGAGTAGACTGATCAAGCTCCATTGGCTGGACCCACACTCATGAGTATATGGGCAGGACAAATTGGACTCCACAGTCATTTAAAAAGGGAAGGGGTAAGAAGCTGGCGATGTGTGGAGGTGTGGGAGTAGATCTGGGAAGTGTCTGAGAAAGGAGTATGGTGATTATGGGAGGTCTCTGAGATTCTCAAATAACAAAAATATTAAAATAAAAAAATCTATCCAACAACCCACAGACCCAAAGGAACAGGTGTAGTCCCAAAGTGGTCTGCCACCACCCCGCCCCCAGAAGTGTCAGTACAGTCCCTGAGGAGCACCCAGCAAAAGCGTGCTGCCAGAGCTCTCAGAGCCCCCTTTCCACCCCAGCCTGTGGGGCTGGAGCAGTCAAAATGGCAGTTCCTGGAGATGCCAACTTGGGAGCTGTCCTGCCTCAGCCCTCTGCCTAGCGGGCTGTCCACCAAGAGGATACCTTTCCTGCCTCATGTTACAGCCCATGGGAGTTGTCCACAAAGGCAGCACCTCCTCTCCAGTCTCTGTCTGCTATTCCTGCTGCGGGAAAAGACTTCCCTGCCATAGACTCCTTTTGTAATCTTGGCAACTTTGTAAACTTTGTAAACCCTTAAAGTGGTCAGACCCTGGCCTGAGGAGCTCCAGCAGCCCAGCCTCCACCCTCGACCCCAGAACTATCTGTCATAACATTTGCAGCCTCTGTAACTATCAAAAAGGTCATCTCCAGGCCCTCAGTAGGCTCATCCCAGATCATGCTAATTTAAGGTGAAAAGTCTGAACAAAAGACCCACCAATCCCAGCTCAGGAAAACCCACCAATCCCCGAAGCTCTCCAAGCTCAGGACTTGAAACACCACCAATCCTCACTCTGGAAATCCCTACCCTAGAAAGCTCCGTCACCCAAGAAACCCTATATAAGCCCTGCACTTTCCTCAATTGGCTGCTGTCTTCTCCCAGAACAGGGGCAGCCACACCCTGGACTTGTCCCTCCTCACCCCGGACCCTCCAATAAATCTCTCTTATGGGATTTGCTGCCTGCTGAGACTCTTTCATTGGAAGAAGCAAAGAAGCCAAGAAGCAATGAAGGGATGAAGTGAAGAAGGAGCAGGGTTCAGGCCCCAACGCTCCACAGCTCAGCTGGGGTTGAGGAAACTCTCCCCTATGAGCTGCAACATCTCTGCTGAGGAAGCCTCCTCTCAGAGCTGTGTAGTTCCTGGGCTCCCGTGCCTCAGAATGCCCTTTCACTGGGACATTGTCCCACCTAAAAGAGCTGTGTGGTTCCTGGGCTCACATGACCCAGGATACCGTCCTCAGAGCTATAACTCTTTCACTTGGGAAACCCTTTCCTCTCAGAGCTGTGTGGTTCCTGGGCTCATGAGTCTCAGGATACCTTTCCATCTGAGCAAGCCAAATGCTAACAACAGGAACCTAGCTTAACTGTCCTACAAGAAATTCCACCCAGCAGCAGATCAAAACAGATGCTGAGACACACAGTCAAACATTAGGTAAAGCTCTGGGAGCCGTTTGCGAGAGGGAGTAGGAATAGAGAGAACTGGAGGGATCAAGATCAATACATGAAGATCAACAAAACCAACTAACCTAGACCCCTAGAGGCTTAGAGCAACTGAAAAAACTAACCAAAATAAGAAGAAAAAAAGCCTAGACTTGACCTAGACACCCCCCCATACAAATATAGAGGATGGGCTTCATATAGATCCCTTAGCAAGTAGGGGTGTGGAGGTCTCAGTCATGGACTTTGTTACCTGTTAGTGGGACACTTTACGATAGTGGAGCTGCCAAGTCAGGTCCCAGAGCAAGAGGAAGCTCTTAGCCCTCATGTGACTGGATGAACTGGGGGGTGGGAGGGGCTGATATGTGCTGGCCCCCCACACCGGAGTAGGATAGGTGGGAAAGGGGGTAGAGGGTGGGAAGGAGGGGGCTATAATTGAGATGTAACTTGAATAAATAAATGTAAAAAAAATCTTATCTACTAAAATAGATGTTTTGTGTAATCAAACTTTGGTCTGAATTAGATTCCTCATAAACATGCTGATTTATAAATATTTTATTATGAATAACAATAGTTATTATTTTTGAAAATATATATATATTCATGTCTTACATTGAATAATGAATAGATAGGAAAACTAAATATAAAACACTCATCAGAATTAGGGGCCAGTTGTTGGCTCAACACTTGTCACCAAGCCTAACATCTTGAATACAATCCTTGGAACCAATATGGTGAAAATAAAGAACCACTCCTGAGAGTTGTCCTTTGACCTTTGTATGTGAACCACATTTAAATAACCATAGAAAACAGATTTTATAAGAGCATAGCTCAAAAAACTGTGAAATCTGTTACAGTCTAAGGACATAATGACTCAATAATTCTTAAATACAAACAATAAATTAGCCGGGTGGTGGTGGCGCATGCCTTTAATCCCAGCACTTGGGAGGCAGAGGCAGGAGGATCTCTGTGAATTCGAGGCCAGCCTGGTCTACAAAGCGAGTCCAGGACAGTCAGAGCTGTTGTACAGAGAAACCCTGTCTCAAAAAAAAAAAAAAAACAAAAACAAAAACCAAAAACAAAACCAAAAAACCCCCAATAAATTAAACCCCAAAAGGCAATTAATTAAAAATAAAATTTGTACCACTAATTTGGATTCTTCTATAAATCTGTGGTACACAACAGATGCAGTCATAAGTCATTCCTCCTATAAATGACAAATATATGGGGAGATACATAGTAATAATGACTGTATGGACGACCAACACGGTGTATCACTCACCATCTTCCTGCACATCCAAGAACACAGAAGTGCAAATTTTCTAAGATCCTACAAATTCAGTTCTGTCTTGCCTGGGTCCAGCTCATTGAGTTCCCCTGCATTTCCATTAAAAGCAACCATATCAAAACTATGCTCAGACACTTTGTATATAGTGTATGTATAATATGCCAGACTTCAGTTTAAGAAACCTCTTCTGTAACAGCTACAGAAAAATAAGTCAAGCCTAGAGAGAGTTTATTCAGGGGGAGCAGCTATGCTAGCTAATATTAACTGTTAACCAGCACAGCCTAAAATACCTAAAAGTTCTTAATTGAATACTTATTTTATCAGGTTTCTTTGTAGGCATATCCTGATTGTTAGTTCATATAGTAGTGTCCAGCCCACTGTAGGCAGTACCATACCCAGGGTCCTGGGCTGCATAAGAGAGCCAAAAAAATGAACCAGAGATTGGGTCATCAAGCAGACCTCCTCAGTTATTCCTGTGTCTGTGTTCCTACCCTGACCTCCATGGGAGCCAGACTGTGTCCTAGAACTGTTAGCAAAATAAACCCTTTCCTCACCAAGCTGCTCTTGGCCAGAGTCTTCAATCACTACAATGGTGGGCAATGAGTGGAAGAATACAGAAAATTTCAATAGTATGGAATGTACCTATTTCTTACATAATTTTACACAGATTTATAAGTGTTCTCCTGGTTAGGTTTCACAAGTTAGATATATTCCAATATACTTTCATACATGGCAAGCACACTATAAAAAAAGAAAGTAATTTCTCCATTACTCAACATAAAGACAATGCTACTACAGTGAACCTAGCTAGCTGAATCCTACTCTGGTTCTATATTCTAAGAAATGGAAGTAAACATCAAACACAAGATGATTAGTCTTATTCTAAAAATAAATAATATCATTGTTAAACTTAGCTCTAAAAACTTTAGAAACTAAAAAATAATTCTTTGTTAGTAACAGTTTATGAATTCTTAGCTTTTTCTAGGCTTTGAAAATATGACATCAGAATTTTGATAGCTATTACACTGAAATCTGTGGATTAATTTTGGTCATATAGTCATTTTTGTGATATTAATTTTTCCAATCAAGAGAATGAAAGGTCTTTTAATCATTTACAGTCTTCTTTAATTTCCTTTTGCAAATACCTTTAAGTTTTCATGGTTGAAGTCTTGAAGTTTTCTAGTTAGATGAATTCCTAGCTACTATGCAAGCATATCTATATTACACATATGTGTTCAATATATAATACATATTATAAATGTAGATGTAATATACATATCACACACATTACACATGTAATACACATGCTTGACATTAAACATGTGTGTGCATATATATGTATATGTATGGTGGGCAATGAGTGGAAGAATACAGAAAATATATATATATGAGCTAATATGAACATTTTTCCTAATTTCCTCTGAGAGTATACTACTGGTAAATATAAAAGCTATTTTTAAAAAATATTTTGTGTCCTCCACGTACTAAGTGTTTATTTGAGTTCAAGCATTTTCTAGTAGATTCTACAGGGTCTTTTATGTAAAGAATAATGCCATCCATAACTAAGGATGTTTTCATCCCATTTGTGTCTTTCTCTAATGGCTAGTGCTAAGACTTTGAGCACTATACTGAATATGAGGACAGTTGACATCCTTGTCTCATTCCTAACTTCAGAGGAAATGTTCAGTTTGCCTCCATCTACTGCAGTGTTGGTGTGAGTTTGTGGTATAAAATATGGCCTTTACAATTTTCAGTTATGTTGAATCTATTCCTATGTCTACAGAACTTCCATCATGAAAGTATGTTACACTTTGTCAAACGCCTTTTCAACATCAATAGTGATGTTCTTTGATTTCTGTATTTAGGTTTGTTTATATGGTGTGCTACTTTTATTGATTTACATATGCCAAACTAACCTTTTAACTCCATGGCCAAGCCCAATTGGTCAAGGATGATCTTCTTCATATATTCCTGAATTTGGTTTGCTAGTATTTTGTTGAGAATTTTTCTGCCTGTGTTCATTTGAAAAATTGATCTGTACTTTTCTTTCTTGCTGTGCCTTTACTGGAAATGTCCTTTCATCAAATTTCCTTGAAAGCAGACATTTGGCGAGGATGGCCTTATATTACATTTGGGTAGAAGTATTAGAGGCAGGGGACAGAGATGGAACAGCATGAGGGTTAGCATTCAGAGAGATCTGAATTTGAATGTCAGCCCTGCAAATACTAGCTAGATCTTCATGAACAATGAAGAAAAGGGATGGAAGAGCACGTCCTCTCACCAGGAACCAGGAACTAAGCTATAAACATCTGGAGCTAACTCCTATATTTATGTTTCTTACAGAAAATCAATGCCAAGATAGATAGAAAGGCTATAAAGTTCAGATGGGCAAAGGGCTTAGAATGACCTGCGACCTCCTGTTGTACAGCTTCCATGACCTTCTTTTGCCTGTATGTGTTAAAGCAACATTTTGCAGAAGGATTTGAGAGGAGAGAATGTCTTTGGCCCCAGGTTTCTAGTGTTTATACATATTTTTTTGAACATGTACTTGTGGCGATTAGTGTTTTTCTTTGCCTCTTAGAATAAGATATTAGCAGATCATATGAATTTCTAAGCCTGTTTAAAAGTCAGAGCATGTGAATGAAAACAACATTTTTGTAAAAGTCTGTCATTCTAAAGTAGAGAATTCTTCCCAGGATAGATTAATATGTAATGTATGTGCACATATGACTTGAGAGAATGCCAAAGCCTCTTCCACTCACAGGTTATGGAGCAGCTGCACTAAATGGCAGACAAAATGCCAGGCATGTCTATAGATTAAACTTCAGCATGAATTCTCATTTGACAGTAATGTACATGTTGAAGTAATAATGCGCTCCTCACACTTAAGTTCTTCTTTTGAAAAGTGCCATCCCTGTTCATTTCAATTATGACCATATTGTAAAGTTATAAATAACATTATTGTTTTTATTAGAAACCATCTATGACCCTGATCCTGACAGAACTGACTCATTACTCAGAAAGGAAAGGCTGCTGTTGTGGGTCTTGGGATTCCTTTTCTAAGCTACGAATTAGTCATGCCCTTCTTTTTTAACTCTAATTACTGATGTAAACATAATAAAGTTTCTTAATATCTATCAGACTCTATCCATTTTATTAGCAAAAAAAGTTGGTATAAATATCTATAACACAAGCTTATTGTAAGAATCAAAGAATACATATCAAGCACATCATAGGTATAAATAAGGTAAGGTGAATCAGTCTTACTTTTACCATGGGCCACTTTCAAAAAAAGCTTAATTAAACTTCTCTTGAAATAGAGAACCTTGGATGGTACCCACTGCTAAGAAAAGTTGAAACTCCTTAACTTTCCAAGCCTGTTAGAAACTAACGGCAACTCACCTTCTTTAGCTTCATCATACACCTTCTATCCTAAAACAAAGCCTCCTACTCTTCTTTTCATGGAATGTTCCTCTAACCAGCTGTTTCAGGGACTTTGCACACAGCCACTCAAGAATGCTACCATCTACCCCCATTTCTCAACAGAGTGAACCCTCACACCTCACAGCCAGCTCAAACGCTATCTTTGCTGAACAAAGTGCACTTTTACTTACCTGTATTATAGCATGTACTTTATACTGGCCTTATTTACACTTTTTTCTACCCTTTTCCAAATTAGAACACATTAATATTAATATAGCTAACTCTAAGACTAGTCACACTCATTCCCTTGGTTGAACAGATCATGGTATCATGATTGTTTCCCTAGCACAGTGCAAAGGAATATAATAAGTCAATAATAAATTAATGAGATCCAGGAAATAGCTTGAGGAAATTAACATGGTTATATAATAAAGGAAACAATAATGGCAAAGACAAGAGTAATGTTGCAACATGAACTGTCTTGGCTACTGCTCCCTCAGTGCTCACCAAGGGGACTGGTTTCTGTTTTCCCAAAGTCTGGCTTTCCTATGTATCCAAATGCTTTGATCAAGTTCAGCAATGTGCTCAGCAAATCCTTAAAGGAGCTCTCATGTGGAAGTAAAATATGGCCTTCCACACTCTGTGAGCCATGACTAACTGTGGGTACCTATGTCAATGGGCTTACAAGTTTGACAAAAATTCAATTTATCAAATCTAAAATGACAATAACTCTACCAGATTCTATTTCTTTATGTGGCAAGGAAGAATACTGCCAAGGACACTATGGCATTGTTTGTAAGAGCCATCCCAATTTTAGAGCTAGGAGAGGAAATATGCACTTACAAGCAAACAGGAACAGCACATAGATACATATATGTATTACTTACAGAGTTTATGTATGCACTCTAAACATGTGGCAGGATCAACTAAATGAATATGCAATGTTACTTCATATTTGCAGAGCTTTCCTCTTTGTGTTAAACCAGTGAAAAAAAGAAAATAAAACACTGGAAATTTTCAAAATGTTATTCATGATCTGATACACAGGGCCAAAGAAGAAATGCACCTTGGTCTGGAGGGAAGTTGGCAGCAGTGGGATGGTAAAAGGACAGAAATGTGACAGAATGGCCATGGCAACATCCATTCATTAATATCTGAGTGAATCACACTAAGGAGATTACTGTGAAGAAATCAGATAGAGCCTTTGCCATCAGGAGGCATAATGACCAGTGGTTCAGCTGAGTTAAAACAATCAGAAACACAGAAGCACCATTACAAACTGAGCTAGGTGATACGAAACAAAGGAACAAGAACTAGCCACACACACAAGAGCAATAAAACCTGCCCATATCCACACTTGCACAGAAGGCCAGGAAACAACTCCTAATTTGGTGGGAGAAGAAATAGGCCAGATGCATTAAGAGCAGATAAAGCTACTGAGAGTACCAACAAAAATCAAAGACAGCCTAAAGACTGAGGGCCTAGGGAGATGGTTCAGTCAAAAAAAAAAAAAAAAAAAAAAACACCTGCTAGGCAAGCAGGACAACTCTAGCACAGACCCCAATCACCTACATTAAAAAAAAAAAAAAATTGTATGCAATTCCAGTCCTGGGAAGGCAGGTGAATGTCTGTGAGTATGAGGCCAGCCTGATCTACAGAGTACAAGAGTACCAGAGCTGCTACAGAGAAACCTTATCTCAATAAGTGAATAAATGAATGAATGGAATATGGTTGTTATGATATGTGAAGGAAATGACTGAGAAACAGCTTTGAACAGCTATTGAAAAGAGGCTATTGTTTGGGAAGACATGAGAGCAAAGTATGAGGTGAGTACCATGGATTGTGCCTCAGAAATGTTTCTTCCAAGATACCTCTAGGAGAACTAAGTGGAGATTTGCAACAAGAAATTAGAAAACTGAGTATGAAGATCAAGGGAGTGCTGAGGTCAGCACCAGGTTTAGGAATGTTCTCTGAGGACTCTAGACTGTCAGGAACAAGCTAATAGGGTGTAGGGTGGAAAGGGCTTTCTGATTCTCGTTAGCTCCTTACTTGGAACTTGCTACTACAGTGTACAGCTAGCTACCTGTAGCTCTTAGAGCTAAAGAATTCTGCTACAATTTGCTGCCAAATGGATGGAACAAGAAAAGCTCATCGTGAGTGAGCTAACCACACCCAGAAAGATGCACACGGCATATATAGTACAGGATAACTATCCTACAACCAACAGACCGAAAGGAACAGGAACATGGATATTGTTACCTGTTAGGGGGACACTTTGCCCTAGTGGAGCTGCCATGTAAGCCCCCAGTGCAAGAGGAAGCTCTTAGCCCTCATATGACTGATGAACTGAGGTGGGCTGAGATGTAGGGGCACCCCACTCTGGAGGAGCAGGATAGGTGAGAGAGGGGGTAGAGGGTGGGAGGGTGGAACCAAGAAGGGTGGAGGGAGGGGGCTATGATGGAGATGTAACTTGAATAAATCAAGGTTAAAAAACAGTTCTTCTACAAAGGATTGAACACCCTCTTCTGGATCGATAGGTACTGTACACTTGTGGTAAACAGTCAGACAGGTACATATACACACACTCTCACACACAACAGAGAGAAAAGGAGAGAGAGATGGAGAGAGAAAGGGAGGGAAACTCAGTTTTAAAAAATTGTAGTCAAACTGAGTTAGGTATAGAACTTTAAAATTGAGATATATATTAGAATATTATTATTAGTCACCAAATAAATAAGGACTGGACATTGGGAATGTATGTTATACCTTATAATTTTCATAATTGCTGCCTAATTTTTATTCTTATTGTTTTGTATTATATTTATTGTTATAAGAAAAAGAGCCTTTTATTGGACTAAAAGGAGGAAATGTTGGGGGCAAATATACACCAACATCCAATATCACACCCTGTCTTTTCTGCTTTGAAGACACATATGATAATGTCCTTTTACATAATGCTGTAACATTAAAGTTTTGTTTTTAATAAAAAAAATTGTAGCCAAGTTAAAAGCACACATGAAATTCAGAATATAACTAACAACTGATCCATGTGGCGCTCTTCTAAGAAGATTGTACCACTATGTTAGATTTGGTGGGTCAAATCTGTAACAGCAGCTACTCAGGAAGCTAAGAGAAGAGTATGGCAATCTCAAGTTCTACATGGACTACTGAGTTCAAGACCAGGCTGGGTAACTTTTCTATTTATTGTTTTTATTATGAGACCTGGTCTCAAAATAAGACTACCAAGGGTGGTAGAATGCTAGCTCAAAACAGAATCTAGGTCATTAGAAGTGTATTATCAAAAACAAAAACAAAAGCAAAAACAAAAAACCTTTGCAGTAAAGTTGCATCTGTTTTGTATTTTCCTATAGCATCTTAAGGAAATATTTAAAAAAATAAAATATAATGACCAGAGAAGTACTTATTATTCTAAACTTTTTTTTCTAATTGGTTTTCTTCTTTTGCACATTACTTGAACATTAGTAACTCCATGCTGCTCTCTAGTGGTAAATGAAGAAAACAGTCCATTAGAAAGTTTTGCCTTTTAGCACATTTCAACCAACAAGAAATGTAATATATCATGTGCATAATTTATTTTTTTATTTGCAAATAGGATTATTCAGATAGTCCTGCTTTCTTCCATCCTTAGATGATAATATGTTTACAATCTGAAAAGATAGTAGTTTACTAATGCAATGTTTCAACCAATCTTATGTGAGCATTCAGCATGATATCTCAGTGGGAAATGTCTGTGGTATGTAAAGCTGACAACCTGGCCTTGATCATCAAATAAAAAGGCCCAAGTAGGGCTGGAGTGATGGCTCAGAGGTTAAGAACACTGGCTGCTCTTCCAGAGGTCCTGAGTTCAATTTCCAGAAACCACATGGTGGCTCACAACCATCTATAATGAGATCTGGTGCCCTCTTCTGGCCCATAGGCATGCATGCAGACAGAACACTGTATACATAATAAATAAATAAATATTAAAAAAATAGAGGGCCAAGTAGACCCCACAAATTTGTCTTCCAGTATCCACATATATGCCATGGCCTAAAACACATCATCACATTACACACACAGATGACAGAACTTTTTAAAAATAAATCTCAATGCTGTTACATTATCTAGGATCTCTAGGTAATTGTTAGAAGGTATATTTCAAGGTGAAGTGCCCAATGATAACTAATAGGAACATAAAGGAGCATGGAACATCAAATAATGTATATATGTCCATATGAATCAAGCAACGTTGTAAGATATACAGTTGATGGCTGATTATCCTATTTCATCATTCATTACATCTCTACCAGACACATGAAAATGTTGCTTTGGATACAAATATGATATATTTAATGTTCTCATATTCCCTTTTATTAAGAAGTTTAATATCAATATTGTTAAAATGTGATGACTGTGGGGGTACATCTTCTACCCTTGGACTTATACTCAGGAGGCTGACACATGAGAATCAAGGATTCAAATGTAGACTTGATCACATACAACAATTTCTTGTAGGAATTTGTGAAAAAAGAAAACAGAACAACCACACTTTCACAGACACCTTTATTTAAAAAGTATGAACACACAATGCCTGATGTTTAAATAAACAATGAACCATTTAGATGACGGCTATCCAATTCCATACACTGCAGATGAAAAATACCTAACACAAGTAAAAGTTCAATAGAAGATGAACAGAAGCAGCAGAAGTAACATAAGATTGGCCTAGAAAATTTCTGTAAATGAATCTGACATACAGATAGCAAACTTCAATACCTACTCCAAATGTTTCAAAATGAAAACAGCAACCACAATTGGTGATCTTCTCTATTATACTTGAGTAATCATGGCACATAATTTACTTCTGTCAAGGCAATGAGGGAAAATCACTAAACAAGATTTTTTTCTTGAAACGTAAGACAACTAATATGTATAAAATCATTATCAAATCATTTATATGAATAGGGTTTTTCTTTTGTATGAATTTTTTCCTATTTCCTGACATCAAAGTCATATATAAAAGCTCTAACATATTTACAGGTTAGAGACATGGCTGTGCAGTTATGACAAGTTCATCACCACGACCAGCATCAGGTTTTTGACAACAGCCTGTAATTCTTGCTACAGGAAGTTGCAAGGGTCTAATCTCCTTGGGAAGCAGCATGCATGTACACATATACACACAAAGACATGCTGATATCACGCAATTAAAATTAAAACAAATTGTCAAACAAATACATTTTTACTGGTGAAGGGTTTTTCTTGTGTTAGCATCCATTCCTGTAACTCAGATATTGAGGTACCTAAAGGCTTACTTAGAGAGTTTTTCTTTACCATGAATTGGTTCATGTAACAGAAAGGAAGCATGTAGGTTTGAAGTAAAAAAAAAAAAAATATATATATATATATATATATATATATATATATATATATATATATATTTCAATCCTTCTCAGTTGGTTAATCAGCTGGGATTATTTAGGAAATTCTGTTCTACTGGAGGAAATACGTCACATGGGGTGGGCTTGAGAGTTTACATTCTTACACCATTTTGAGTTCCCCCTCTCTGCTTCATGCTTCAGATTGAGGATGTGAGCTTTGAGCTTCCTGCTTTAGCTGCCAAGTGTGACACTTGTTGCATTGGCACTTTCATGGTGATCCCATATCCCTCTGAAACCATAAGCCAAATTAAACTCTTTCATAAGTTGCCTTAGATACAGTGTTTTATCACAGCAACAGAAAATGCACAAATACACATCAATAAAGTTTTACAACTCGATGAGGTATTTGATATAATTGTAACAGAATAGTTTTATTTATAAACACTTATATTTACTAATACTTAACACTTATAAAATATCTAAATCCTATAACTGAAAACTTATAATCTAAAACCTATAATCTAAGAACACCCTAATACCTATCTATAAACAACTAACTATGACTATCTTAACTTTCTTAAAAGGATTTTAATATTCTTAGTGTAGGTCTGTTCAGGATGACTTAGTTTACAGCAGTCCCAGCATGTAGTCCCTTTCAATCGTAAAGTCCATTGGGCCTTACTTTGCCAGTTTTCAAGGCCAATTTATTTCCACCACCAAACTGTGTCTAGTTTATAGTCAGTCTGTTCCAACCACCAAACTGAGGGTGGCTTTCTCCATAGGTTTCACGGCCTAAAGCTTCTCCAAGCAGCTTCCAAACTCCACCCGCTTTGCTGTTAGCCTTAATAGGCTGAATTAAGGCAAAGGGTCTTTCTTGGGCTAACTTATAAAGAAATGTCTTTCTGTCTTGGACTCTGCCTTTCAGTTTATAACCATTACAGTGTGATGGCTTGAATATGCCATACCTCGCAATGTACTTCTCCAGCGTGACTTCTCAGTCGGTGAGAGTAGGAGAAAGAGAGAGCCCGTGGAGCTTTCTTTTTTTCTATTTGTGATATGCAAATATTGGGAACAAGCAAAAAAAACTTGTCCTAAGTATTGCCTTTTTGTCATCTTCATCCACTTAATCATAGGTTGAAACTAAGTTCACAGGGTAGCTGGGGACTTCCCAATAGCTGATCAGATTTCATTATTCATCTTTTGTTTACCAAAACAATGACTGTTCCTAACCATGGCTTCTGTTCCCGAAAACATAATGACTCTTCCTAACCACAGATTCTGTTTTTCATCCTCAAAACATATTCTTGTTCCTAACCATAAACGAACAAATGGATATGATTGGTTAGACTGTAAAACCTATATTCTGTATCAGTTGATATAGGTCAACTACATAAGGAAAGCCCCTATTCATTAACCCTGATTGTTGGAAAGATGTACCTGTAACTTGGCACAGATGTTTTTGGTTTTCAAGCTTAAAAGCTCTGTAACAATCTGGCTCAGGTTGGGGGATTGTCACAGATCAACTCTGAAGTATGTTTTGTGGCCCTGATTAATCAGTAGTGTATTAATTACAATAAATTCTTGTAATTTTCATTGACATGGCGTTAGGGTTCTGTTGGATCTCAGCACACCCTATAACACAACAGCTTTATCACATTGCTTCCATTCATAGAATTTCACTCCGGTATGAACTTTTATGATGATGAAGAGTATAGAAATGTGCAAAGGCTTCATCATTTTAAATATATTCATAAGGTTTCACTCTATTATGAATTCTTTCAGGATGAAAACTATAGAACTGTGAAAAGGCTTCACCATATTAACATACTCATAGGGTTTCTCTCCATATGAACTCCTTCATGATGATGAAGACTATAGAAATGTGCAAAGGCTTCATTATATTAAATACATTCAGTTTCTCTCCAGTTTGAGTTCTTTCATGCCTTTGAAGGTGACTGTGACATGTAAATGTTTTACTGCATTGGTTACAGACATAGAATTTCTCACTAGGATGCTTTCTTTCATGACTTTGAAGATGACTGTGACATGCAAAGGCTTTCCCACATTGGTTACAGTCATATGGTTCCTCTCCAGTGTGTTCTTGTGTGTATTAGGAGAGTACCATGATGTGCATATGCTTTATCACATAGGTTACATTCATATGGTTTCTCTCCAGTATGTGTTCTTATATGTATTAGGAGAGTACCATGATGTGCATATGCTTTATCATATAGGTTACATTAATATGGTTTCTCTCCAGTATGTGTTCTTATAAGTATTAGGAGAGTACCATGATGTGCATATGCTTTATCACATAGGTTACATTCATATGGTTCCTCTCCAGTGTGTGTTCTTGTATTAGGAGAGTACCATGATGTGCATATGCTTTATCATATAGGTTACATTCATAGTTTCTCTCCAGTATGTGTTCTTGTGTGTATTAGGAGAGTACCATGATGTGCATATGCTTCATCAAACTGGTTACATTCATAAGGTTTCTCTCCAGTATGTGTTCTTTTATGGCTTTGAAGATGACCACTTTGTGCAAAGACTTTAC
>CAJQZJ010036791.1:0-10961 GCA_907164525.1 Lophiomys imhausi
TCTCTCCAGTATGTGTTCTTTCATGCCTTTGAAGATGACTGCTTTGTACAAAGGCTTTACCACACTGGTGACATTCATAAAGTTTCTCTCTAGTATATGTTCTCTTATGTTCTCGGAGAGTACTTTTTCCTGAAACGGCTTTACCACATTGGTTACATTCATATGGTTTCTCTCCAGTATGTGTATTTTTATGTATTTGGAGACTACTGGGATGCACAAAGGTTTCACCATATTGAATACCTTCACAGCGTTTCTTTCCAATATGAATTCTTTCATGACTTTGAAGATGACTGTGGCATGCAAAGGCTTTTCCACATTGCTTACATTCATATGGTTTGTCTCCAGTATGTGTTCTTGTATGTATTAGGAGACTACCATGATGTGCAAATGCTTTACCACATTGGTGACATTCATGGGGTTTCTCTCCAGTATGTGTTCTTTTATGTTCTCGGAGAGTATTTTGTTCCGAAAAGGCTTTACCACATTGGTTACATTCATATGGTTTCTCTCCAGTATGTGTATTTTTATGTATTTGGAGACTACCAGTATGCACAAAAGTTTCACCATATTGAATACCTTCACAGTTTCTCTCTCCAGCATGAATTCTTTCATCACTTTGAAGACGATTGTGATATGCAAAGGCTTTCCCACATTGAGAATATTCAGAGGGTTTATCTCCTGTGTGACCTGTTTTATGCCTTCCATGTTTTCTAGAACTTTGAAAATGCTTTTCAATACTGTGGTTTTCCCAATTGTAGCTTATAGTCATGAGATTCCTGTAGGTCTCCAGCATCACGTCTTTGTAGAGATTCTTCTGGGAAGGATCCAGTAGAGCCCACTCTTCCCAAGTGAAGCTGACATGTACATCATCGTAAGTCATTGTATTCATGTCTTGAAGCTTGCCTGTGCTCCCCTCACAGCACTCAGCAGCAACAATCACAGCACCTCACCTGGAACCATTCAAGCCTGCTGAGCTACAGCTGAACCTGAAGCATAGTACCAGCAAGCATAATTTCTTAATATGCTATGATTTACTGCAGATAAAGAGCCATTTAAAATTACTGCTTTCAATTTATTTGCCTTATTTTAAATATTTGCGGAAATAAAAAAGCATAAATTGTTACTTGTTTTAAAAGAAAATTTGTATTACTTATCAGGCACCTTGAACTGTTCTTGCATCCTGCCCAAAGTATTTTAGTTAGCAGGGGACAGTGGCTTATGCCATCAACCTGAACATTAAAGAGATTGGGTAGGAGGACTGACGTGAGTTGGAGGCCAGTGTGGATTATGTAGTATGTTCCAGGTGAGCCAGAACTAAAAAAGTTAAAGTCTCTGTCTCAAACAAGTAAGCAAGCAAACCAACAACTTATGCTATATTAACGGCCTCTAGTCTCTACATCTCTAAACTTTAAAACTGAAGTGACAGTAGAGAAAGGATTGTTGGGGGAGCACTTGAATTTGTTTATCTTTAATATTAAACTATGCTATTTGGCTAATAACTTAATTTGAGTAGCTAAAATGTATATCATTATAATACTTTAAACAGTGATAACTTAGCACTTAACAAGTATACTGGAAAGAAACTTAGTGTTCCTACTGCTCTGAAGAAACGCCACACCCAAAAGGAGCTTGGGGAAGAAAGGAAAGGATTTATTTCACTTATACTTCCAAGTAACAGTCCATCACTGAGGAAAGCTGAGGAAGGAACTCAAGCAGAGAAGGAACCTGGAGGCAGGAACTAATGCTCCTTACAGCTTGCTCACCCTGATTTCTTAGAACCAAGGGTGTCTCTACCCACAATGGGCTAGCTAGCCCTTCATACACCAAGCACTAATTAAAAAAATACATTCGCTTTTCTACAGACTCATCCTATAGAGGCAATTTCTCAATTTAATACTTCTCTTCCAAGATTACTCTAGTTGTTATGTCAGGTTGACATAAAATGGGCTGGCACAGATGGCCTGTGAGGTGAACAAACCTGACATAGCTCGATCATTACAATGATTTTAGTTCAACTGATTTGTTTTTTCCTTAGTGAGGAAAAAAAAAGTCCAATTGAAAAGATAAACTGTTTGAAAGTAAGTCTCTGCAGTGAGAGAAGGGTAAAAGTGGAATTATCTATTTAACAAGACCCCAAAAGAACAATTATAAGAATACCCTTAGAAGATCACTATTATGATATCTAGGTTGATATAAATAAAATCAAGGATAAGACAATGCCAATAACATAGCCAGTCTGCTAACTAAGTTGCTACAGTGTTGTTTAAAACTTGGTCCCAAGTTTCTTAGCTACCAGACAAAGAAATGGGTGCTCTATCACACACTTTCTATATCGACAATGAGAATAAGGAAAGAAGGGTAGGTAGTTTCTGCTCTTAATTCTAGATCTAGTTTCTCATGCAGATACTGAATCTAGTCTCTTGAGGACAAATACTAAGGTCAACTAGAGAGTCAGTGAAAATTAGTGCAAATCGGGAAATGAGACAGTTTGGTTTGCTGCTTTCTTTCCTTTTGCATTTCAGAGGCTAAAAGGATACAGCTCAAGGTCAGGTAAATTAATTGATCCAAACTCAGCAGGCACATAGGCAACATGTCTGCAGATAAAACTTCTCTGAACTCTGCTTTGAAGATGAGTTGAACAGCATATAACTAAGCAATGCACAATCTTCAGTTAGAGTATGACATATTTGTTATTTGTATACTAAGAGCATTTATTTTTATGTTAGGGCAAACGTCCTTAAAGGTAATGGCCCTCTTGTATTTTTCATTGAGGACATTCAACTCATATGAAAAATTTACTGATGAAAGAAGAAACTAAATCTTACCACTGGTAGGTTTTTGTTACTATTGTTTTTTTTGTATTTTGGTTTTTTTTTAATTGGGGAATTATGTTTACCTTGTAACAGTCGCCTCCAGGAATGACTTCGTCAATATATACCAATGGTCCTTCGTTCCTGTTAATTCCACCTAGGATCTTCAGACCTAGACCTGTTTCCTTAGTAACTGTAATAACTTGAAAGGCGGGGTCCCTATGATGAAATATATTAGCATTCATAGGTTAGGCTAGAGATCTGTATATAATTTTTTTAAGCTATTTGTTAAATCAAATTGTCAGTTCTAGATAACCCAAATAGTTTATGCCTACTAGTAATGACACTTGAAGCATATCATAGAAAAGAAGTCAAATGAATTTTTATCAGCATTTTAAATTCTCACATAAAACAATTAGTGACTGCAGTAATGGTTATTTCTTGGAAGTAAAAGAAAAAAAAGTTTTTAAATGTTGCTTAGATAAAAAAAAATGAAGTTGCTTAGCAACTTGTTTGTAGGTACTTGAAGCAAAATAAATTTACTTCCATGTGAATCTCAAAAAAATTATTCTCTTAACTTAGGAAGAGGATTTTATTGTTACAAAGCACTTGCTCCAGTTGTAATTTCTGCAACACGAGAAATGCCATCAAAAAAGAACTATCAGAAGAATTCTATAAAAGGTTATGTCATCAAGTTGTATTTTTTGAGCAAAGTGCTCAAAAAAACAAAACAAAACAACTTAAGTAAGGTTAAAAATAAGTCTCGACTGCATATGTCCACATTAGTTACTTAAGACCTCTGTTATGGGATATAAACATAAAATGCTAATAAACTTATTATGTATAAAGCCCTCTCTCCTAGTTTTATACACACACACCTTTTCATTGTAGACTATTTTGGAATGTGGAATATATACATACATGCATACATACATATATATATCTATATATTTATTTCTGTATATATGCATGCATATGCAATTGCTTAACCAAAAAGGAGAACCAAAAAAAGAACTAAGAATAACAATAATTATCTATAGGAAGACTGAGGGCACAGGAAGGGACAGGATTACAGGGGACATTCCCTGATTGAACCTTGTACAATATATGTTATATGTTTACAAAGTATTTACCAGTTTCTCTGGTTCCTAGCCACATGCTAGTTGGTAGGGACCTTTCTAAAAGTCATCATCTTCACTACTTGAATTTGGACTTGCCTACTGGATTACTTTGGTCCACAGGATACCAGCAAAATCAAATGTGAGGAAGATAGATACTTGTAAAATATTTATGCTGCCTGCTAGGAAGTATTCTGCTCCTGTTTGACAAGGCCCAAGTTAGCCTTGTGATGGATAAAAGATCAGGTAGCAAGTGAACTTAACTGCCCAGCCTTCTGAGCTGAAGCATTACACATTGTTATGCCATCTATTGCCAACTAGAATTTCTCAGTCAACCCACAGAACTGTAAGAAAAAAAAGAAATTCTTACTGTTAAGACATCTGGGGATAGTTAGTCAGAAAAAGCTAATCCTATATAAATTCAAAAAAGAATTACACCATATTTTTTTTAAAGAACAATCTGTACAAGGCATTTTGAAGAGAATGCAGTTTTCTCTGTGTATTGATTTACAATGTCCTGTGGTTTGGAGGTGGCCCTCAAAGGCCTCTGTGCTACAAGGCTTGGCTACTAGTTTGGAGTGCTATTGAGAAGTTGCTGCTGGTACCTTTAACAGGCAGCAGGGTCTAGTTCCAGGGCAATAGATTACTGTGTGGATGGCCCTGAAAGGGACACTGAGACTTGCTTCCTGGCCATTATGCAGTGAAGAGACCACCCAATACATGATGTTACCATATCCCCACCCGCTCAAAGTAAAAAAGTGAACATACAATGAAACCCTGAAAACTAAACCAAGAGTCTTCTTTCAAAGGTGATTATCTTAGGTGTTGTTATCATGGGTATGGAAGGTTCTCTAGCACACTTCAAAGCCCCAGTAGTGCAAGGTATTACTTTATTCATTACTCAGTATTGCTTCCCTAGGCCAGACAGCTTCAAAACAAAATAAAAGCTAAACTGAATGTTCACCAATAGTGTACACATTTCAAAACATTAAATTACACTTAAAAATTACCTTTCAAGTAGGTTGGATGATCGTGTGGCAGATGTATCTTTATTCATGCTTTTACCACAGTTGCCTTGGATTTAGGAGATGTGTAAATGAAGAACTTGCAGGGTCTAAATATTCTTCTTTTCCTCAGACTGGAATAACAGAAAATATTTTTTCAAGTCTTAGAACATCCAAACATAGTTCCAACATCACATAAAGTCATTTATATACACTTGTCAATAAACAAAACATGCCTATATAATCATAGTGGTGTATTTTATTTATCATGGGCTATGACATTTTAGATATTGATGATAACATCTGAAGAATCAAGCTCTCCATACAGATAGATGGGCCTATCCCTACAGCACTATGATTATACTAATCCCGTGCTCTTTAGTACAAGTGAAGAATGCAGTGATGTTTTCAGCAGTGATTACAACCTCTACACGTGACTGATAAGCTTACAAAATGCAAAAGACTAGGAAGTGCCTACTGTGAGCACACAGGCTGTGGAACTCAGTCAGAAAATAATTACACACCACACTTGAAAAAAGCAGACATTCATCTCACCAATACCCCAGAAGGTCTTCCTGCAGATCCTAAAGGCTTCCAGCTCTTATTACTCCATTTTGCATGTTTCTTAAACACGGTCCTATGAAAAGGAAAAAGACATGGGTTTAATATCTTGTATTGATACACAGTGAATAATACAGTTGTTTAATTAAAACAAACTATACTCAAGCAGAGATTTACTACTTGTGAGTGAGAAAAATGAACGAAGGCAAGGAACTTTCCTTTAACCCATGAATGGACATTGTATGTAATCCTTTCATATCTTTAACAAGTATACTCCTGGGAGAGAAAGAAGATACAGTTTAAGGTCAAGGTGTCATTTTTAACCAAAATGCAGGTTTTTCTTTAAATTTTTTTTAACTGTGAGGAAGTATAATTGATTGAAAACAGCCAATAATTTACAGTTGAAAACCACATCTGGGTGAACATGTACAATCCTTTCACTAAAGAACTGAGGGATGAGACTCAACGGCATCATGCTTTTTCACATTGATGCAGTGTTTGCTTCCTCAGCTGGAACTTGGGCTTTAGGGTCTACAGCAGGGATCTTGGCTTTCATTACCCTTGGCTCCAATTGATGTTTTTAGGTTTCTCTAAGTCTCAGCTTCTTTGACACAACAGGCCCCTTGACAATAATGATGTTTTTCTTGGTGTATATATACGTACTAGAAACTTCCAAAATTGCTCCCTTTACCTTATGCTTGTTGTAAATCAACCACAGAGTCACAAAACTAAAGCTAGGGACGTTACATTTCCCCTAACTGTTATAGACAGGAGAATAAAAACCTCTTCTCTTTAAAACTGAAGGGACCCTGGAAAAAGAGCCAACGACCAATCTTTAGGGAGGTTCGCTAAGAGTCATACACCTTCAGTGTTAACAACATGGCTCAACTTCCTAGACCCTATAATAACAGGCAAGTGGAATAGGGGGAGTCATTCCAGGCATAAGTAACCAGAGGAATGATGCCACCAAGACACTGCATTGTCATCAGTAAAACTCCAGCAGTAAGAAAGTTACTCAGTACTACTTCTAAGGAAAGGAGAGATGATGACTTGAAGGAAGAGTTTTGATTAATACTGACTCAGAGTCTAGAGCCACTGTGGCCATAGAAAGTTCAATTCTAAGAGAATGCTTCCATGAACGTTTTAAATTGTGTTAATAATGCATGCATGAGGCAGTCTCAGACCTCAAGAGAGGACGTTCACATATACAATAAGAGTAGCTATTGTTTATTAACATCATGTGTCACAGATTATGTAAAATATTTCAGATGCATTTATTTTATTTTACACCTTGGAAAATGTAATAGATGCCAGTTAAAGAATCAAGTTCAAATTATAATACTGCCATGTGCTAGTGACATGGCCTCAAAAGTCAACTAGCCTCTTGGCATAATAGGAATAATGTAGGAATAGCAATACCTAATCAAAGGGTGATATCAGAAAGAAAGAAACAAAGAGGGAGGGAGGGAAGGAGGGAAGGAAGAAGATAAGGAGGGAGGAAGGGAGAAAGAAGATAGAGAAAAGAAAAGCAAAACCAAGCACCTTTCCACTGGTTACTAAAGTGACTATGATCCCCATCTGTGGTGGGTTGTACTTACAGGACATAGGTCCTCAAGTTTCTCTGAAACACAACCAAATGTAAGCATGCGTCAGTGCTACCTACTCTCTATAGTGCATTTCACATAAGGACAAAATTATCATTTTTAAAGAAATTCTATTACAAAGTACTAACATTTAAGTGCCCAAATTATTTCACTCATTTAAACATACCCAGCAGTGCACGACATGGCTATAGATGAACAAGAAGCAGAATTAGCTTCAGAGATAGTTATATAGTTTTCAGAAAACTTGGCTTTACTTTGATATATCAATCTCTTTTCTTACAACTTAATTAAATTATAATAATCACAAATCTGATTTAAAAAAAGCCTGCCCATCATGCATACAATCTTTGATTAAGATGTGGAAATTTATAGTCTCAATAACTTCTAAAATGAGATATTTTACTAGAACAGAAACACAAAAAGTAAAATAGGTAGGCATAAAAATGTATCAGAAATGAGTAAATATTAACAAGATGAAATCGCCCAACTGATACAAATTTCAACTATTCCCCCCAAATAGGGTCTGTTATTCAAAATGAAAACATGACTAATTTCTGAATCTATAAGGCTATTTAATGAAAGTTGTATATTAAGAAAATCTAGAGACTTCTATTTCTTTTCTTTTGCTTTTAGAACCTTTTTAGTAAAAAAAAAAAAAAAAAGACAGAGAAAGAAAAAATAAAAAGAACAAACTGCTTATTTTGCCTTTTTTTTAATATCCCTTTCTCGGCACTAAAACTTCAAATATATTTTCTTCTCTTTGTTTTTTTTGTTATGGACACTTTTATGCAAAAACATGTGGCTAAATTCAATGATCTTTGGTTTGTGTATTTAAATTTGGACCAGAAATTCCTTTCCCACTCCAAGGTCAATAAGTCAGTTCCATGCATTTTTTGGTAGACTTTTATGACTTTGCTTAAAGATCCTTGGTAACCATCTTAGCATGAACTTAAACTTCTCTCCCTGGAGGGTCTCTACATATCTAAGCCACACTTATGAGCAGTTTGCTACCTCTAATTTGAGATGCAACTTTCACCCACAGATCAGTTCTTGTATGTAGATCATTCTTGTCATTTTCACTTGATTTTTTTGATTAGTTTATTCATTCATGCACTAAAATTAATCTATTTTAATTACATAGGCTTTACAATGTGTTCCTACATCTGTAAGTAAAACCAATTCTTCCTTGTTATTTTATTTAGCCAATTTTTCCTAGCTGTTTTGGATTTTATATGTACATATTAACGTCAAATTTTCCTTAATTAAAAAAAGACAAAGCACAGCCAGGTGTGGTGGTGTGAGTCTTTAATCCCAGCACTCAGGAGGCAAAGGCAGGTGTATCTTTGTGAGTTCAAGGCCAACCTGGTCTACAAAGTGAGTCCAGGACTGCCAAGAGCCAGGGCTCTGTCACAAAGAAAAACAGTCTTGAAAAACCAAAAAACCAAACAAAACAAAAAGACACAGCAATGGTATGTTAGAAAATCATACTAGACTTATAAACTGAGAAGGTATTTGTACCTGTCTTTATATCATTATTTTCAGTCAAAGAACTTAGAATATCTTTTGAGACTTTCTCTAGGGTTCTAAAGTTATCCTCATTTCAATCTGGTACATGTGTAAGTTATTTTTAAACTCTTTCTTTTGTTAATACTTTTTTTTTACAGCTCTAAAGTATACTCTGATATAAAGTTAAATTGACAATAAAACATAATCAATTTAGGTCAGATGATGTTGACCCTTCAGATACATGGAAACCAAAAACTTTCTTCTACAGAGGTAAGACTTCATTCCTACAAATCAGGAGATTAAGAATATTAAAATCCTGGAGAAAAGGATTCTGCCAGTATTAGCCTATCCCTATTTGGACAGCATTTAATTTTATTATCTATAAACTCTTCTCTGGAAATACAAATGACTCCTGGAATTCATCACACCAGAGGAAAGAGATAACGATAAATGACAAGACTCACATGAGTCTCAAAATGCTCACTCCTTTGTACCTATACTTACTCTAAAATAAGAAAAACGTAATAAGGAAACTGAAGTAATAAATGATTCTTTCTGCCTTACTATTTTAGTTCACATTTTTGTTTACATAGCTTTAATCTTCTAAATATATAGGATCTTTTATGTTTTAACTAAAACTTAAAATAATACTTAATACATTTATGGTACAAGAAATAAATAACATATTCTATATCTTATTCTTTTAGGATTTTCTTTCTTTCTTTTTTAACATTTATTTATTTCTTCAAGTTACAATCTCAATTGTTAATACCCTTTAAAGATCTATTTTGGGTGCCATCCATGAGGACCTGACTTCCATCCCCAGCACCCATTGTTAAAAGCTGAGTACACTTGTAATCCCCATGCTGGGGAGCCTGAGAAGGGAGAGTCACTGGGCCTCGCTGGCCATCAAGAAGAGAAAATCTATGAGCTCTAACTTTGGTGAAAGATCTGGTCTCAAAAAGAAACATGGTGGGGGGCAGATAGGTGGAGTGTTGGGGGTTGGGGATTCACATGCTATATAAAGTAACTAACTACCTTCCAGTAAAGCAGTACGGTGATATAGGGCACAGGGTTTGCTCAAAAGAGATGTGGCTAATTAGTCACACATCTAAAGAAGAAAAGGTTAACTATGACTATAAAAATATCCTTAGAAATGAAAATCTAACATGTTAGTAAATAATTATGAACAATAAAAGGGGGTGTTAAGTAAGCACTCTGCTACATCCACGTGATACCAGCACAGGGAAGTTGAGGAAAGAGGAGGCTCATGAGTCTGAAGCCAAAGAGACCCTGTTTCAAGAAACAAACTAACAAAATCCCCAAAACAGAAAAAAGGGGTTGGGGGATGTTAGGAAAAAAAATGAGAGGGGAAAGAAAACATTTTAAGGATGATCTTTTGGGGACCCACAATGGTGGTAAATGTAAATTCAGGTTTTTTATTAAAGGCAAGTTTCCTTTTTAAAAATATATAATATTTGCATCTATGCTTTGAGACTATCATACATGTATATAATGTATTTTGATCATTCAACACAATTCTTTCTACAACTTCTTCCACACTCACTTCCCAACCTCATATCTTTTATTTTTCCTTTCTCTTTTCTAAAAAGTAACCCACTGGATCCAATTAGTGTTGCCCATATAATCCCATGGGCAGTTGAATCCCCAACTGCCAGATATCCCATGGCTCCATACTCATGCGTACGGGTATGGGTATGGAGCCATGGGATATCTTTTAAAGACAGGTCTTACAATACTTCATGGCTGGTGAGAGGTGACTTAGCAAACATAAAAAATATTTGCTCATGAATGCCATCATGGAATAGTTCATAAATATAAAGCATCTAGCTGTGCTTCTTGGCATATATTCTGGCTAGTTTTTAATGTAAACTTGACAAAAGCTAGAATCATCAAAGGAGGGAACCTCAAATTAAGGAAATTCCTCCATAAGACTGAGTTGCAGGCAAGCCTGTCAGCATTTTCTTAATTAGCGATTAATGGGGGAAGGCCCAGTCCATTGTGGTGGTGCCATGCCTGGACTGGTGGTCGTGGATTCTATAAAAAAGCAGACTGAGCAAGCCACGATGAACAAGCCAGTAAGCAGCACTCTTCCATTGCCTCTGTGTCAGTTCCTGCCCTGCTTGAGTTCCTGTCCTAACTTCCTCCAGTGACGAACAGCAATGTGTAAGCATAAGCCCAATAAACCCCACCTGGCTTTTGGTCATGGTGACCCTACCTAGGACAATGCGGATTGTGACGCAACTAAAAGAGTGCTGTCCCACAGGCCTGAGCCCCGTAGTAAGCCTATCTAGGACAATGCGGATTGTGCCGCAACTAAAAGAGTGCTGTCCCACA